>JAQFYP010000053.1:0-48626 GCA_034694865.1 Bilobella braunerae
TTGTCGATAAGGGTCGTCCCTAACACGTGTCTCGAGCGCTTGATGTGTTGAGTAGGGCGTATCGCAGCGATTGATAGATTGAAGTACTTCCGTATTCCCTTTAGCATGCATGGGCTGGATCACTTTGCTGTTACATGAAAAAACATAGTGGAAGGGAAACAATTAACGACTATCTCAACAATAATTAAATGATAAGGATGTACCTAGGCTCTTGAAAATGATTCGAAATCGCTCCCCACGGACGACCTTGTCAATAATATTATTATCAGCGCTGCAGATACTTGGAACTGTATTTACACTTTATGTGTCGGCCGTCAAAAATTTAGCATCAGCGACACTTTGGAGAGGGATTTTTACTGCCAAAAAATGCTGATCTGTGGATCCAACTATGTGGGACGAAAAACATTGCCAAAGATTCTCCAGCAGCGACATTTCAATGTTCTGCATATAAAATAACTTTCATTTTTATGCCCATTTGATGCAACAATAAATATCAACATTGTGTAACACAAGAAGGCATTGACAATCATTAAAATTCAGTACGCCTTGAATCACATGCAAAAACGTTTTCAGCGCTGCTGCTGCGTCAATACTTCCTCGATGCGTCAGTATGCGACACGACCTTGCAAAATCACTTTAATGGCAACAGCCTTCACAAGGTCATATCTTTTTAGAGCATAAAAGTTTTTATAACCAGCCAGGAGGCACAGGCAACCTTTGCAAAAAAATGAGTATGAGGGGGAAATAGTGGCAATAATACCTTCATAAAAAATACATAACAAAGTTGCAATTTTTTTATTTGAATTTATGAACAATTAACTCATATAGCGGAAACCTGATATGGACTGAATACTGATCCAAGTTTGTTGTTCGATAGATGACAATCGTATGACAATTTGTCATCTTATCGAGATGACAAATGCGCCAACTGCAAAGTGTTTTGTCGAGAGTACTTTCACTTGGCTTATTGTAAATCTTCCCATTAGTCATAATCGGGGATTATTAGGAAGAAATAAGTGTGCTGCAGATCTGCTGAGACGATTAAATCCTAGCTCTCTGATTGGTCGAATTGTGGGAGTTCCAGCATGTGGCAGCAGAGTCGAGGTCATGTCAATCCTTAAATCCTGATGTACACATTTTTACAGCCAACTGCTGCGCGGCGCCCTAACGGATCATCTATACAGTAGCTAAGGAAAAGCTACCGTAAAAAAACAACTAGCTAAGCCCAAAAAGCGCTGAAGCGCTAATAGAGCAGTGACACAAGATAAAATTTTAAAGCGAAAAACGAGAGGCCTTTTTAATCTGTAGGTGGGAGAAGTTGTACTATAAGCACTTATCACTGCTCCCTAAATCTTGGCTCCCATGTCATGTCACACGAAGAGTCGTATCACCGTGGGCCAACGACGCAGGAAGGGAATTTGTGGCCACTCCATTGGACTCTTCTGCGGGTGTGACTGGTGACAAGGCGGCTGACTTTGACTTGTTGGCCTCAGATTAGGGCCTGGAGTCCTGGAAGCCTCCAGAATTGGCAGTCGTGCGTCATCTCCAGATTTAAGGCCGGATCGCACCAATACTCCAACTAATGACTGGAGAGCCTGGACTGGAATCAATTAATGCAAAGCTTACCTGCTGGAGAACGGTGCTGGAGAAACGTGCTTTACTTTTCACGTTTGACATTCAAAATTTTATGAGACCAAAATATTCCCGAATCCGGTTCAATAAAAAAATTCAATCGATGAAACCCCACCCACCCTCACTTTTAAATTCTTATACACTAAAAGCGGAAGGCATTTATAGTGAGTGCGTGACAACGCGACGAGGTAGAGATGGCCAAACGCACCTGCACTTCAACGCTAGAAATCCGCTTAGGGCGTTCTATTTTTAATTAATTAAAAATTGTGTATTAATTTTTTATTTTAATTTTTGAAACAGGATTCAAATGAATAATTCAGAACATTAAATCGGGGAGCAAAGCGAATTTGCAAGTAGGAACTAAGAAGCTCCTTCAAAATTTAGTTTAACTTATTAGCAAGCCTAGGACTCAAAGATTAAAATAAAAAATTCCTGTGAGGACCCGGGCTTGTTAGGTTTATCGAATTATTTCCAAAAATTCTGAGAGAGAATTCTGAAGGACCAAAAAAATTCTTTAAATCTCCTCCTTCTAAAAATAGAATGATTTCTATTTCTCCCCTTGAAATCTATCTATAATTTCATTTCTTAAAATTTAATTAATTCTTATCAAGTGGAAGTGTCTATTGGGGGTGCTTATCAAGTTTCCTACTCCTTGTACTTGATTCAAAAATAAGAGATGCTGAGTTCTCAGATTACGCCTGGAAACTGAAATTTGAGGCCCTTGAGGTCGCCGAAGGTCATGGAAAGGTCAAGGAGTCGCTGCCTGTTTCATCTTCCAGAACCATCCCACCACTCCAGTCCTTTTGATTCAAATTATCACTTATCAATAAATTATAACTTACAAGAACAGCGTCTCTCGTCGTCCCCTTATCTGCGCTGGAACGCTTTCCAGGCTCATCTCCACTTCGACCAAAGATCTCCAACTTGATTTCGACGAATCTCCGTTTCTTAAAAAACGCTTTCGAACCATCATCCCTGCTCAAGCGAGCGATATCGCGTCGATAGAACAGATAGGTTGACAGATAGTCTCAAGTGCGTCTCAGCACCTCAAGAAGACCTTTAGGAAAGTTTAAAGAATTGAAATTGATCTATTCTTATCCGCACCAAGGATTTAGGGATCCTTGTGGAAAAAAGGCATGTCTTCAAGTTTGGACCAATGAGGGCAAGGGGCTGGAAATGTTTTTTTTCTTCGACAAAAAATAGATCATCTTCTGCTGCCTTTCTTGCTAAGTCGCATCTAATCTCTGCTACTCTGAACTGGTTTTTTGGAAGATAAAGATGATCATGAGCCCTATTTTATAATTCCGTACACATGAATCTTTCCATTGTGGGCAGGCATGAAACCATTGTTATCCTGCGCAGCGCATCATTCTGAATTATGCGCATGCGCCAGGACTTCAATTCCGCATTCCCTGGACGGTTTTTCAGAGTCAAATTCTATGCGTGGCGTGTCACCGTAAGGTTGACCTAGCAGACGAGTAGAAAATTGTGCTGAATAGTAGAATGAACCGTAAAACAAAGGCTTTGATTCATAGCGAAGCATTGAGGAAGTTAGCTGCGATGAGCATTCTTGCCTGTTGAATCTTAAAGAACGTCCTTGAAAAATTTGCATTAACTTTAACTTGTAATATCAGACAACAAACATTATTAGTTACGCTTAAAATTTAGTACAAGAAAATATTACCGTGTGGTCATCTGCTAAACTCAAAGTTTTAACTTTAATATTCCACCCTCGGATATGGAAAACTAAAAATTCGTAATAAGGGGAAATGAACCTTAAAATTTTAAATTTGAAGCATGTTATATTTAAACTGCCAAAGTTCATAGTTAATGAATTAATTTTTAGGTAGAAAATAGAATCAAGGTACAGGTCAGGAAAAATTGAACTTGTTACTTTTGGACTCGCTTTTAACTGTACTTTGACTACAGTGTGCGTCAGGAGCAATTTAGCAAAAAGGGCAGTATTATATACATTCGGGGTAAATTCGAATTCACAGCGATGAAAACACCGCCAGCGTCCTCACCTTTGAACGTCATGAATTTTAATTTTCCTCCTATTCAGCTCATCTTGTCAACAAATTATTAATTTCAAAATTTTAGATGAGGAGTAATTAGAATAGTCAGCATTTGTGCAATTTTAAACTTTTCCTTTATTGCGTTATGATTTTACTTATAAGTTAATTTGATTGTAAATTATAAATTATATATATAATATTATATTCGACATTGCATTTGAATTTTTTAAATTCTTCTTCGCCGATAACCACAACTTGTTAAAAATGATTGTTTGTTTAAAAAAAGAAGTTAAAGATGTTTATTGGAAAAAAATCGAAGGCATTAAATGAATCTTTGCAAGACGAAACTGTGCGTACGTCATCAATATGCTGCCCACATTGTTGTGATGAAATGATTTTGCAGAAATTCTTTTTTGGAAAGAGGTTTCACAAAATATAATTAAAGCAGATTTTCTGTCAAAAAAATTAATTTGAATAAATTATATTCTCGTCAGCAATATTTGTACGCAACTTGTTTTCCATTTATTTGTTTGAATATCTTCTATAACTACTTTTTTAAAGTCTAAAGTACAAGGGTTTTTTAAAAGTAATTTTTGGACTCATGAGACTTGAGTTTTATTCGACAAACATTGTCCTTACAACTATAAAAAAAGATCAAAATAACTTACAATCAAAACCTACTTTCTGTGTCTAAAGTGCATAACGATTTTAAGTGTAAAAAAAAACTGACATCCACACATATTTTTTTTCGTAATCTGTAAAATAAAGAACTGGAGAAAATATTTCTAAGCCTCACTTTTCCTTCCACTAATTGATCATTTAAGTAATTAAGAATTACAGTGACATAATATTGTGTTATGATTTTTTCAGTTTAAGAAAACGGAATCTATAATTATGTAATTGAAATGAGGGCTTTTAGTTTACAAAATGAAATTATAAGTTACTACATGAGAACTCTGTTCGATTTGGAGTAAGGTACAGCGTTTTACAATAATAATTTTTTTTTGTTCCATCAACAAGGCTTTCTTAACGACGACACGACGAATTCCTCTTATGCCGTCGTCTTAATGGATGGATTTACTGTTGACGGTAGTCGACAATTCATTAGCTGCCGAGTTAATTGTTAAGAAAGTACGACTAAAGTTAATGATAGGAGAGGGAAGATTAGGCGAAGTTCTATTTCAAGGGAACAGTAAAGTAACTGATAGCATCCGACCCTTAACTCGAGAGACTTCGCTTCGTCGTAAAATGTTTAATTTTTAAAACGTTTTGTTAACTGAACAAATTAAAATTATATCACAGTTTCCTTTACCTTTTTCTCCTAACTAAAGCCTATCCACATTTTTTGGGGAGGTTTTTTGGTGTACAATTGGACCAAAAGTTGACATGAAAATGGAAAGTTGACTGAAACGTGTCTTTGGTATCTGTACCTTTAATTAGTGAGCTTTAAGTGTAGGGTAGTGACATTAGTCCATAATAATTTACAATTTCTACGGTTCAGTTAACCGGACCAAAAAAAAGTTAACCGATTCTCCTGTCAGGAAATTGTGATTAAGATGACATTTTAAGTGACAGTAATTGGGCTGCTGGGGAAAAAAAGTGACAAGATCCTTATAAAAGTGTGGACAACTTATCCTCCCATTGTCAACGAAAGTAATTAAATCCAAAAATCATCTAACTGGAGCAATTAATTAAGGATTGGGAAATTGAGAGGCGTTATTTCTAGCACACGTTGCCGGGATATAATAAAATAAAATTCGTTGTTCAAAAAAATTAAAATGTCTCCACTCAAATCGTCCCATTTTTTGAGAAAATACGAACGTTTTAATAATTACTAAAATCTAATGACTTAATGCTAAGATTTCTTACCGTATGAACGAACCTTGTCAAATACAATCTTAAGTCTAAACAAAAAGTGTCCTCTAACTTATACTTGAAATTCTAAAATTATTTGTAGATTTTTGGACTATGAGGATATTGGACAGGACCTTGGCCTCTCGTGTACTGTACACGGTGACATTGACGGCGACGGCGGCGACGTCCACGTTGTCGATTCTTAAGTTTGAGTTGTGAGATAAGTTGAAGCCATGAGGCATCCCGACCTTTCAGCGTTTTATCCTGGAATGATTTTTTTCTTCCTTCAAAAGTATTTGGCTACTGTAAGCTGGGAAAGAAAAGAAGAAAAAAAATTGAAATTTCTTGTACCAAAATTTTGAAATCTCATATACCAAAAAAAAAAATTTCTTGTACCCAAAATTGTCACGATTTTTTTTTCTAGCAACATTTTCATTCATGACGAAAAATAGTAAACGCAAGAGGAGCGTCATAGTGTTGTCTGTGGCTTTTACAGGTCAAATTGCGGTTTACACTTAAAAATAAAAGCGTTTCGAATGACAAATAGGAAAAACGTCTGGGGAATCCTACTGTTGACATGAGGAAAGGACCAAAAAATTGGGTCAAAGGTCAAAGAGTGATTGAAACGTAATTGAAATTGGAAATACCCGAAAAAGGGTAAAATAGGGTCAAATACCGTTTTCTTGAATTTTCTCCAAATGAGTCAGTTCAAAATCAGTTTTTTTTGTGCATAATTTGAAAAAAATCTTACTGGATGCCGTTCTGAATGTGATGATGCTGGAACGTTTCGAGATGCTTGTTGAACTCGCGATGAATCTGCTCCGGAAGTCCGCCAACATTCGAGAAGAATGATCTCAGAAACGTCAATTCTTCCGTAAGTAACTCAATCTTCTTCTGAAGACGATCATTTTCCTTACAAAGGATCTTGACGCGTTCCTCCGTCTCCTTGGATCGAATCTTCGCCTTCTCCCTCGACTTCCGAACGGCGATGTTGTTCCGCTCCCGCCGCCGCTTGTACTCGTCGCTCGCCTTGTCCACGTTCTTCAGCTTCTTGGAGGAGTGGTGGTGGCCGTGGTGGTGGTGGAGACTCTTGGAGTTGAAGGCGAGGCCGCCTGACTTAGTGACGATGAGTCCACTGTCATGTCCACCGTGGTGATGTCCAGGGAGGAGACTACTCGGATTGATATTGAGTCCATGGTGATTAGGATGAATGTAAGCGTTGGGACTGTACCCTTGACTACTGCTTGAACTCGGCGAGGTGACATTGGACAGTGGGTTGGAGTAGGACGAGGATCCGTAAGATGAGGAGGAGGCTTGCTCCGAGGAGCTGACACCGTTGGCGCTGAAGTCGGCCGTGCCGGAGCGGTGCTGCTGGTCCATCGGCTCTTCCTTGACGAGTATATCCGAACCGCCGTTCCCTCCACCGTGAGTCCCGCTCGTTGTGGAGTTGACATTATTGTTATTGGAACTGTTGGGGTTGAAGGACGAGCCACCGTGGACGGGCTGGGGCATGTAGGCCAGGGGATTTCTGGCAAATTGACCTCCGCCATTGGTCGAGTGGACATGGTGGTGCTGCTGGGGTCCAGGGTTGTTGTTGTTATTGTGTCGCAGTTGGGAGTACTCTATAAGGGACCCCGCCCCCTTGTGTGACGACAGGAGGGCCTGATGCTTTTCCTGGAGAAGTTCTGGAAAGAGCCCTTCGCTGACCTCAAAATTGGGGTCATCGATAAGTGACTGGAGGTCAAGGGACAGTTCCGGATTTTCAAGATCCGCGGGGTCAATGTCACTTGACCCGTTCAAATAGGAGCGTACCTTGACTGTGAGAGCTGCCTTTTTCAAATTTTCTAAACCATTGTCATACATCTGCGGCGAGGAAGCCATGTTCCCGGAAATTATCATTTTTTAAAAACAATATCTTGACATTCACTTACAGTTTTTTTTTTAAGAAAAGTTCACAATTTTTCAGAAAAAAAGGTCACGGGTTAACCACTAAATTTACCACTTTGACGGCCCGAGTTGTCAAACTCTTGTCTTTCCACTTCCGCTCAATTTCACAAAAAGACGCGCACCATTCACAAGTGTATTGAGTCAACTGTCCGAAAACTTCAACAACGCTGGCGGATTTGTTCTAAAAACTGACAGTATTTTTCAAAAATTTTTGAAAAGGCTGTGCTACTGTTCTAGGAAATGAGTAACGGGACGGTGGTTGTTGTAAGGGTGAGGTGATGTCTGGGTGTGATAAGTGTTGTTGTATAATAGGAGGCCTATTGTACTCGATTCTGTTCCTCACGGAATCTAGGCCACAAAGTCTCGTTTTCCCTTTCGTTCAATTGTTGACGATGGGATAAGCGATGGGATAACGTTAGCCTAGGGAGTGTTACTGTTGCCCCAAGGCTTCCTGGGTGCTTCCTACAATTAAGGAACTCAATAGCTTGCTTGATGCTTGTGATGATGCTGCGGCAGTACTACTGCTCCAATGTCCCTCCTCTCCCAACACTCAGATCTCAAATGAGAAAGTTGTGAAGTAAGACTTTGCAATATATTTCTGCTTTTCGAACGAATGCTAATCACTGCTTCCTTCCCCACTCCTGCTTATACTGCTTCGTTAGAGTGACGGTAACAGCTCAAATGCCAAGCAGCGTCTAAAGTCACAAGAACGCTGGGAAGCAGTTTTGACAATTGGAGAGGTAGCGGCGCAGCGCTCTGGCTCAACCTCCCCACAACGCTTCAACCCTCTCCGGCGGAAGCTCCAGGGCGTCCAAGAACTGTCAAAGTGAAATTTACCTGGAAAGGGGCTCCAGCATCGTTTTTTCTGGAGAAAAGCGGCGCTTTGGGGTTGAGCAGATTCAATAACCCTGTCTAATGGGAAGACCAATTTCATAAAAGTAGTTTTCAAAATTTTGAATGAAAATCTTTCGTATGAGCTTTGCTCTAAAATTTCGTTCTAAAAGCTTATTCGAAACCCTTTGTTCCAAAATTCACTTCTTCATAGCCTCTTTTTTTTAATTTTTTTTTCATATTCGTCAAATATTAAAAGATTATAATAAACAGTAATAGAATTATTCTCATATTCGTCAAATATTCAAAAATATAAAAAGAAAATAATCAAAAATTATATCAACATTAAATTTTAATTTAAGAAATTTGTTTTCGATATTACTCCATATAATGCATATTTTGTTTATTTACTTTTAAACTAATTTTATACCCATTTTTGAAACTAGTTTTAATTAAAAGATTTAGCTAATATTTAAATTAAATTACTTAAAATTTGACTGCGGTTGATTGACCCGAAGGAGCTTGACCTATTTGCGGGAATCGGCCGATACTTGTCAAATAATTGACGCACGAGGATTTCCCATGACGAGGCGCTATATTGGCCACTGCAAATGCTAAATTGAAGTGAGACATTTTAAGTGGATGAATGAACGCTGATGAATTGTTAGTAATTGTTAGAGATACGCTTTTTGTGGTAACGCTCTTCTCTGCCTGACGCTGATTTTGGATGTCAGTTCCAATTGCATTGTCTCGGATGACAATGGGATCCTTTTGTTGGGCTAGAGCTCTTATGTAATTTTCCCTTATTCATTAAAGCGACAGTCAGTTTCATAGGATTGATGCATGATGTTGTGGTGGGTGAATTTGACACAATTAAAAATGCAGACCCACGTGCCAGCTTCCTTGGGTTTAGCAGCAGCCCTACAAAATGCAGTGCGTTTGTTTTTGTATGCTCTGGTGCAAGTAGGACGATTTACTTTTCATTTTCATGGCCTAATTACTCTGCCACCATCTACCTGTCAAGCACCATTATGAAGCTGTAGCGGAGCCTGCTGCAATTGCCAGCATCACCAAATCAATGCTGGCTAGCATAGCCCCAGCCACTGTTCCTCATCGTCAGAAATCGCTGCAGAACGTGACAAAGTGCTCGATGACTTGGAGAGCTCTGCTTGGGCGGTGGGCTGAGGTGTGTGGGGTCGTTTTGCAATTTGGGTCAACATTTGCACATTAAACACGGAAACTGCTCCTGCAAGTTGTGGAGGGAAGCCAAGTTGGGCTACAGTGCTACAGTAGTGCTGAATTGAGCAGTTGAGCCAATAGGAGAGCAGTGATTCCCAGCCACTTATAGTTTAGTACTCGGAATTTGAGTCACAGTCAAGAGCATGCGTATTGCTCAAATTTTAGACCAATGATTTCTGCCGTGGCAGGTTGGGGTAGAATCCATGTCCATTTTCAGCACGGCGTACTCGGAATCATAGGAGCGAAGCGCATTCGTAGCATTTTTTTAGCTAAAGTGTTTTAACTTCAATTTTGGGTAAAACTTAAGCCGAATATTTCCAATTAAGATTCAATTTAAATTTTCAATTTACTGTTTAGCTTATAGTGTTTTGATTTGACTAGAAGTTTAAGGTTAGTAAAACGCAATGGGCTTGGGTAAAATTTTAGAATTGCTAATTTTTTAACCGAATATCATTAATTAAGAATCAATTTAACCTGAGCTGTTAGAAATGGATTTCGAGAATTTGGATTTGATTTTTGAATTTTGGTTTACTTTTCGGTTAGTTTTCGAACCCACAAAAAAGCATGTATAGTGTTAAAGTGTTGCTAAACTGTTTTCGCATAAGAATTTCAATTTAAAAAATCAATTTCAATTTTCAGTCCTGTGTGGGTTTTATTTACAAGTTCGGCGCATAAGCAAACGATGCATTGAATGTTTTTCTCAATTTTCTCCCAGGATATCCTGACTAAAAAATCAATTCCAATTTGTAAATGCACCAATATATAAACTTATATTTTTTAACTTTACAGTATGAATCCAAGAATAGATAGCGCATACGTGATGGAACAGTTTTGATGTGTTTTTTCTTACTTGTATTTTGAATTCATTTCGATTTTTCACCCGACTTGCTTACGCTTTCTCCGCACTTTCACTCATGATTTACAAATTCTTTGTTTTCAGGTATGCGAGAAGAATATTTCAAAATTTTGGGATTTACGGATTTTGGGATTTATGATGCGATGGTAGAGTACCGTTGGTATTTTCCGTATCTAATAAGTACTAGAGAATGATGTTGTTTCATACATAGTTATATGGAAGATAAAGGCAATTAGTCCCACTTGATCAACAACATTAGGAAAAATAAGATCAATGCCAAAGTTAAAATGGTCCAGCGTCTCTGGCAGTTGCCACGAGCAGAATTTACTACAACGCAGTTTTCCAAAGCTTTTATCTTCCAGGAGGCCTGGACACCCGCTACAGCCAACTGATCATCAACGAGGCATTAACTTTGACATTGATTCATAATTCTGTTTTTTTTTTTTATTTTATCGCTCCTCGACCTTATCCAAGAAGCGCTTTTTCATTTTGCAAATTCGACACTTTGAACGCCGCTAAGTCAATCCGACCATCAATGAAAAGGGTTTGTATTTTGCCAAGGTCCACTGCCCACTGGTAACGTTCCGTGATGCTTCTTTTTTTTTTTAAAGAGCCGACGATAAGTACCAAATTAAAGATTATTTGATCTTTGATGAGCTCTGATTTTTTTTAGCTATCGTACCACTACTAGCCAGTATTTTTTAGAAATTGTTTAAATTCGAGAAAACCATGAGGTGATGTTTGTGCACTTATTTTGCTCATTCAGCTCAAAAGTTAAGTAAAGGAAAAATTAAGGCGTGTTTTTTTACGAAGAGATAAGCAATTTTAGGAAGAAAAACAACATGAGATTAGGATTTTAGAGAAGGCATTAGTTCGAAAAAAGTTTTAAAAAATACTTTGAAAAATTACTTTTGAAATTGAGATGGTATTTAAAGAAGTGATGCTTTGCTGTTCCTGGTTAACACTATGCAGCCGTGCTTTGCTGTTCCTGGTTAACACTATGCAGCCGGTACCATTTTCAAAATGTTAATTTTTTTTAGAAACTAGCTCTACACATTAAGTCTATTAAGAGTTGCTATCAAACGAGGTTGACCTCTTGACCCTGGAAATGTCTGAAGGTCAGGGTAAGGACTCTGAAGAAAAAGGAGCGCTTTTCTATCTCGCATCATAAGGAAGGGATGAACCACTTTTTAAATGCACTCAAAGATTCCCGATAAGCGATTTTTATGTCTGGATCCCATCTTCTGGACCAACTTTTTCAAATACTGGAAGATGGGAACGTTTTAATTGCGAGTTTACAAGGGCCGCTGAACAAAGGGCCGCCTGCTGAGCATAATTTTTGCATAATGGGCCCTTTGTGAAGGGCCTCCCTGATTTTTCGATGGGCCTCCGATTTGCCCTTCTTGATGAATAATTAAAATTCAGAAACCTGACCTTTGTCGTCTCAAAATTTTTAGCACCATACCACCATGATTCACTGTCGGAGATTACTAATTCAAAGACGTCGGCTCCCAGATCCAGAACACAATAGAACGAATGTCATTCAACTTTTCTGCAGTCTTGTTGTTGCGCTGCAGCGTCGAAATGCAGTTCAATCTGAAGTAATCTGCAGGAGATCCAATTTGCCAATGCACTATTTTTTTTCTGCCAAAGATGAAAAGATTTACGAAGTTGTCCAATAGAGATTTAATTAAAGGACTTTGGAAGGGCAGCAGCAGCAGCGGGATCATGATCGCTTAGACGAGATTTTTGCTTTTGAAAATCTGTCAAAAAGTTATTTTGGACTATTGTTTGTTTGTAAATTGTAATCTGCCAAGTACAAGGTCTATGTTTAGCACATTTCTAAAAAAAAATTTAAGGGCTATTCACTTTAACCTTGAAAAGCAGCGGTACAATTTTCTTCTCGTCAACTATATATAAAGAGAAAAATATTATTTTTTTTTAGATTTGAGATTTAAGCGCTTTTGTTAATTTTTAATTTGCTTTTGGTGTAGAAAATCCAATTATTTTCCAAGTTTCGACATTAAAATAGTAATTACAACGTATCGAAATCTGTAAATATTAAATGCTAACTATTGCAAAATAATATTGTCGTACGTTAACAATTAGCATTTAATAGTTACGAATTTTGATCCGTAACTAGTGTTTTTAATATCACACAAGAACTTAATTATTTTTAATTATGTATTTATCAAATTTAATTCTGTAATTATGTTTAAGTTAAATATTAATTCGCTTAGAATCTTCATAGAATACATTTATTTAAAGAGCGTAAGCTAATTTTGTAAGCGTCTTTCTCGGGTAGAAATTCCTATTTGTGTGCCATCTATTGGGAAAAAGTGGCAAAAATAATTTTGAAAACAAGAGTTGGCGGCGGTAGAGATCAGGAAAAAAATAGGAGATTTCGCAACAGCTGATTTCGACACGATGATGCAATCACTTCCTTCCTGAAAGTCAAAAGGGAAAGTTAGTTCCTCAACCCTATTCTTCAATTAATCAACTAATTGATCAAGTAATCTGCAATTATCTGGAGATACTGGAAATATAAGGCGTTTCTGACACATTCATATCACATTGATCATCGCTAGGAGCTGGGATTTGTCACAAATCTAAGAGGTAACCAACGGTTTTGTATTTTTGGCTTTGGGGGGATTAACCGGACACCGGAACGATGTCTTTATTTACGTTATTAGAATTTTGGAAGCGATAAATATTTTAAGTGATTGTGTGTATAGGGTTTAAGATATCAAGATGGGAAAGAAGTCACAGCATAAGAACGTAGACAAGGATTCGCCGGAATACTTGGAGAAGCGAATGAAGAACAATCGTGCTGTGAAGCGGAGCCGGGATAAAACTAAGGCCAAGGCTCAAGAAGCCACAACAAGGGTTCAGCGCCTTCAAACCGAAAATGAGCACCTTCGAAGCACCGTGGACAACATGACGGCAGAGCTCAAATACTTGAAGGAAATGCTCATTTGTCAGGCCGGTAAGTTTTTCCTAAATATGACGATTCTGCTCGTTTGGGTTTTTTTTCAAAACCTGTTTTTTTTTTTTACCAAATAGGAACATCCGAATATCTGAGTCCTGGAGCAGAGGCTGACATTGAGTACCTTTTGCGCGACGATTCTCCGACCGACATAGAAAGGATTTCCAGTGTCTTGGCTGAAATGCGAAGGATTCAGAGTATGCAACAGCGGGGCGACGACCTAGCGACTTCACACCACATGTCAGGGTTACCACCAACTGCATCTTCCGACCCGGCACACCTAGAGTACCACCAACTCCATCCTGTCCACTACTAAGTAATATGGCAGTTGGATTTAAGCAGTAGTCAGATATTAGTAGAAGTCTTGACCTTAATAACAAGACATCGAAACAATCATATTTTGGAGTACCCGTATATTTTAGACACGTTTTTCTTTTTAATTATTTCGACGAGTCTTGATCGTCCCCCACTCGAATTCCTTCTTAAAATTAAGGTCTCTGAAGCATACGCAGATACTTTGCATTTCCATAGATTGTAAAACGCTGACTATATTACCAAGTTTAAGATAATTTAGTCAGTAGTCTCTAGAATTATTTTTACTCGATGTACTATTTTACTGGCTTTAATTATCTTTTGATGTCCAAGTAAAAGAGTAGTGCAATGACCAGACTTGACTTGAAATAACCGGAAACCCTTAATTATATTTTCAATATAATATTGCTCCGACCTTCCTTGCCACAAGTTTGTACCATAATAATTAATTATGTTAATAATTAAACTACTTCACAGAGTTCATAGAAATTTCGGAAATAGTTTTTTTTATCCAATTCCAATTTTGTTTACCGAAATTTTTTCGATAAGTGGTAAATCAAGCGTCGCAAAGTTTTCCAGTGCTAATTGGACGGTTTATTCCAAACCATAAAAAAAAACCGAAAGGAAAAAGTTGGTTGCCGACTAGAATGTTTTAATTAATCGATTAATTAGCCTCAGGAAATTTTACAAGGGAAGACAATAAACACCGTGAATTTGAACTCATTGATTTGATTGGTTTTTCAAAGCCTTTGGACACGCCCACATTTTAAAAACAGCTGAGACGTGTTTATCTTTTATTATCTAATCATTCTTTTATCTAAAGCCAAACATAATTTAATCCGACTTCGAACTCCAAAGCAATTGTTAGTGTACTAATTAATTAACATCGACTATTGGAGTAGGAAGTCATTTCGCGACGGTATCATTACTTTGTCACATCTAAACCATTGTCCGGCTTCGTTGATGTGACCTGATGTGAGGCCGATTACTAATTCAGGTAAAGTTATTATTTTTGCCACATTGTTTTGTATTGGAATCTCGCCTCAGCTGACTTGGGTGAAGTAAGAAGTAACTACTTACTATAGAGCAGTATGCCAGGGTTATACCGTACAGTGTAGCCAGCAGCGAGTTCGTCAAGAGAGAGCAGGCGCTTTTGGCACTTAAGGAGAATTCGCATTCGCACAATTTTTTGCTCTGAACTCAGCCATCCATTTACCTTTTGCAGAAGGGAGTCGGTCGGAGAGCGAAAGGAAGGACTAGTATCTTCCCATTTCACATTTTTTTTTCGCATCCTTCCTTGGACGAAGAGCTATCAGACAGCGACGAGAAGGACAAGGAACGGAGGAGGCAGCAGTCGAGTTCTTCGATTCGGTGAAAGGACTTCTGCTCTGCCACAAAGTTGATTAGTCCAACCTCCCTGGAGTCGTCCACTGCAACGGCAGGCAGTGCTCGAGGTGACCCAGTCAAGTTAGTAAAAGCATTGAAGGTGCTCGCTGCAAGCTTAACCCTTGATTGCGAGTCTAAATTCTTGAGACTAAAGCTTTTGTCGTCTCTCGTATACTTGAGCAGGTGAAGGAGCTGGTCAACAAGAGCCAAGTACTCTACAGGGATAGATTCCGATTGAGCCAGCCTAAACCGAACGAACTAGAAGACGACAGACAGGAAGCAGTTTACACTACTAAAACTGGAATCGAGAAGATCAACAACTTTATGTTGCCGAACACTGAAACTTAAGGAAGAGTGGAAGTAGGAGAGGAACGCCCAGAAACTAACATCCGGCTACTCAAAGTTCAGCTCTAAATTGTGTAACTGGCCAGCTAAGCATTACGTCTGGATGCTAATCCGGCATTTTTTTGTGTTCATTTTTATCATCAAGGTAAGGGATCTAGTTGAGTTCAATTGAGGCGAATGAGTTGGTCTTGGTCATGTCGTTCATGTTTGATGTGGTTTTTAGAAAACTGATCAAGTCCACCTCAATAACTTCCCTAAACGAATCTGTGATTGCAATTTGAGAAGGTGCTAAGGAAAATATCAGACTGGAAGCGGCTGCGGGAGGACTTACAATTGCTTAACATCCTCCCTTCACATTGAATTCTTGTGTTCATTGCTACATCTACAAAACTTGTGCTAATTCCTAGCTCCTCCATCCATTACTTCTGATACTCTTGGTACGCTGCGTGGTCAACTTCCATTGACTGCCCTACATTAATTTGGAGATCAAATTCCTTGTCCCCGTGTTGTATAAGTGTGGTGCTCTGTGCGGCAGAAGTGAAATTGAATAGTGTTTTTGGCAGAGAAGGGCGTCTCCGAAAGTCGCTCGGCCCGGTCGAGTGATACTTCGACTTACGGAAGACAACTAGTACTGCGAACAATTTGTCAACGATCTGCTGACAATTTCCGGCTCATTGGAGAGCCGTCCCCAGCGTTCGAGTTCAGTTTTGTGTAAGTGGAGGAGCTGACAGGCCGGCTCCAGAGTGCCGAATGTCATGGGGTGCTTCGGTGGTGGCGCCTCCAAGACAGAACAAGAAGAAATTAAAAAGCGAAAAGAGGCAAATAAACGGATTAATCAACAAATTCAAAAGGACAAGCAAGTCTACAGAGCCACCCACCGACTTCTCCTGCTCGGTAAGCGTTTCCATTTCCAAAACCTTGTTTTGTCAGGACTTGTTAACAGGATTTTAGTAATTTTTCTAGTCCCTTCAGTCGCATCATGTTTTCACGTACAACGATAATAACCATTTTTAAAGCTGTTTCATAGGTATACCAAATTTTGTAATTATTTACTAATTGGCTTTTTATTCTTGTAATGCAATTGGACGGCTCGAAAATGACTACTACAACCTCAGAAACTTGGGATTCATTTGAGAAATCTCTAAGTTAATGAAAATGAGCATGTAATACTGGTTTGGTTTAGTGTTGGTCCTTGTTGATTGGTTTTCTCCAAATTCACTTTTTGGTGGTGGTGACCCAATCCAGAAGAAATATCTTTTTCTTGACCCAATTTTATTAAAAAGATAACTGGAAGGATCAAAGGAACTCTCTGGGGAGAAGGGAGTTAAAGGAGAGTATGTTACTAGATTCTCAATAATTCAGAAATCCAGAATAAGCAGTTCTTTTCTTATGAAAAAGGATTAATAACAATTCAATGAGCGATCGGTTTCATCTCCTTTTTCTAACCTTCAAGATGATATCAGCGTCTGACTGGTCAGGAAAAGCGATGTGTCTCCGCGGCTGCTGCAGGAGAAAGTATTGCTTTGCGTTTCAATTTTGTTGCGTCTTTTGATGGGAATTTGGACGATCGCCCGAGTCTGTTTTAGAAGAGAATAGAAATAACAAAACCAAAAAACCATCTTTGCAGCACAAATTTTCATTCTAATATTCATAATTTTAAATGATACAATAATTATTCGGAGTTTATTCGATATCGGACTTGCCTCATGTAGTTCACAAGTTAACACTGGATTTCTTTTATATTCTAATTCAACTCCAAACTGCTTTTCGTTATTCATTAATTGATTAAGATTTCATAAATCACACTCACATCATTCGACTATATTGGATTAGATTGAAGGTAGTTGAACTCGTCGATTCATATAGATGTGATTAGTAGGGAAAACAAAGAAGCTTTTTGGGATCTAGGTTACTTAATTCTGATTCAATGACTTGAAGTTTTAAATATTTGCAAAAGATTAGCGAGAATCGTCCACGAAAGGTGTAGATATATTAATGTTAACTTTTTTGACATTTTTAATTGAAAGTCAGTCGTGTCCAGAAATCATTACTAGGAAAAGCTGAAGAAAATGTCTTAGGTTTGTTTGGGGAGATTTGCGGAATAGGAAGAAGTTATCTTGCTTACCTTGATCAAAATTATTAAATTAGTATCCTTCAATAAAGGAAGTGGTTACTGATTTACTAATGCTGGGTTATACAGAATTCTTAATATTAATATTTGTCATTTTTATGGCCCTACTTCGCTGTGTGGAAAACAATCGCACAAAAAAAACCTCTTTCCTCTTACCCCTTTGGTTTCTCTCGGGCAGGTCACACCGTTCTTCGCGTGTGCAGCGCCGCTTTTTTTTCTACTAAACAGGACTAGCCAAACAAGCTACTCCTAGTACAGGAGGGCCCAGAAATTCAAAATAAAAATCCTCCTGTCTTATAGGACGGGCTTGCTTGGCTTAGCTTTATTGTTTTGGTTTTTTAAGCAAACGCAATTTTCTATCCAATTCCGTATTACTACATATATGAAAGAGTTGCTTGGCTAACCATGTTTTGTAAACATAAAGGTTAGGGCGCACGCACACGGTTAGGTGAACTAGCGGTTAGTACTAAGTGCTCCTAATAATTCGTTTTAAATTGTTGAGTCGAATCTTGCCTTGTTTAAACAAAAATCGGAAATGTAAATGCGATGCGATCATGGCTTCACTCGGCTGAATTGCGGAATAAGTTTTCTAATTTATAATATTACAAGCTTAACTTATTAGCCATGGCCAATAATGTTAAAAACAAGTTCCTCCCTGTGCGGCGGCGTGCGTAGTTTATCAAGTAAAGCAAGACGCCGTAAATTATTGTTGCGGTTGAGTCTGTTAAGTTCATTGAATGAACTTCATTTACTAGTTTAATATTGGTTAACATTAACATAATACAATTAGTTAATTAGTATTCAACGTCTGTAGGATCAAAGTATTTGAGCTTTGCTGCTGTATCTTGTATCTATCTGTTGCTGAGCTAGTTTTTAGTGTTGTCTCCAAGCCTGCTTTACTAGGCTGTCGCTGTCGTTGACCCGTGGTGTAACTGTTAGCTCAGATTTAACTGTCTAGTTTGTCTAACTAGTTTTAACAATATCAATTCATCATCTTTTAAACTCCGCATTAGTGTTGGCCAAATAGTGCTCACGTTCTTTCAAACTGAATCAAAACAAGTCGGCAGACTTCATAAGTTGAGAGGGACTTTGGTAGATATGTCACTAATGTCAGTGTGTTATGGACATGGACGGCGGCAATGAGCGGTAGCAACGACGCAAGTCTTATTATGCCAAACTAGGCGGTTTAGCTTGTGTTTTTGAGCAAAGTCAAAGTGGTTGATCGTTTGTATCCGCTATTTTCTGGTTTTCAGCGTCGCGTTGTAATGCGACCCCGTAGACCAGAACAAAAATATCAACCAATGATAAAGAAATAAATTTGCAATTTTAAGGGAAGTGTAGCATCTCATAGTATAGTTTACCCTTTCTATTATTGTTTATGTTATAATCTCAATTAAATTAAAGACTACGATTATGATTGATTACTAACCGCCAAAACAAAATATACATGTACTTGTATCATCGTAACTTTGTGACATCTCTTAAAACACAAAAAAAAAGTTTGCCTTGACCTTTGGCTTCAATGGGTAGGGGGATAGGATAATTTTATTTTAAAGAAACACAACAATTTGAAAATCGTACACTTTTATGATACAACTCAAAACAATTTGAAAATCTTACACTTGCATGATACAACTCAAGTTAATAGAACAATATTTTAAACAGACTCACTTTGCAACTCAATGTTTCCTAATTAAATTATTTTATTTTTCAGGGGCTGGTGAATCGGGTAAAAGTACCATCGTGAAACAGATGAGAATTTTACACGTGGATGGCTTTAGCGAAGAGTAAGAGCTACTAAACTTTTAAACTAAATATAGAATTAAGCTTATTTCGTCATTCCGCTGCATTATATCATTTTGATTTTACTTCCCATCTTTCTGCTTTTCGCCAAATTCCAGTTTTCAAAAATTCTTACTAAAAGATTTTCAGATTCTCCTTTTCTTCTGTCAAATAACAAGCTAATGCAATTAACTTAATTTTGTTTTTCTCCTTTGTCATCTGTCAGAGGTTCTGCATTTTTAATTTTCCATCTAGGGAAGCGATCTGTATCTTAAAGTGAAGGACCACCGTATGATTTTTCTCTTCGCTCATTTTACTTTGCTTTTAAATAATCCGGTTGGTTAAAAATACTTTCTAGTAACTCTCATATTATTGTGCCGTCGTACTGAGACATATTTAATTTAAGTTTAGCTTTGGCTTTAAAAAGTTATTAATTTCCTTCAAAATTCAAGCAATCGAGTTCAAATAAGGCTTATAATGGTAATGGTCAGGTCGAGTAGTTTCAGTGTGGAAAAAATTGTGATGGAAATTAAATTCAGATTCCTTTTTTCTTTTCTTTTTTCCAATTTGAATGGCTCTTTTTTTTTAGTAGAAAACAGGTTCGGAAGGTAGTTAAGTTATGCAGAGAGATCGGGAAGGAATGGATTTGACTTTCACTTTGAGGTCCTTTCTCCTGTCCTTAGTATTCCCGGCGTCTTACACACTTACATCTTTCCGTGTCGTCCTCTTTGACAAAAAGTGAAGGTTCTTCACTGTCTTTCCCGATATTCCCATTATTTCATCAGTTTCAACCTAGCGCTCCCTCGTTTTTTTTTCATCTTCGATTTTCTACTACTACTGGGAAAGTGGTGGTGGCCCAGTTCAAGAGAAAATATGGATATCGATTTGACTCTCGGAGAGAGTTAGCAGCGGGAGAAAGCCTCATCCCACAAAAACAAGGAGAAAGTCCCTTGCTTCACAGCCAGTCTAGCCTTTCTCCTCGTATTTTTTTTTCGTCTAGGGTACAAGGGTCTATCCAAAGGCAATTAATGCTAATCCACAGTATTAAGGTTTAATATTAACCTTACAGCAATATTTCTAATAATTAATGGTCGCAATCTCGCAATTCAAAATATTTACGAGTCATTAAAGTAAATTTAAGTCAATCGTAAATATCTAGAGCTCACAGGTTAAAAGAGTATAAAAGGAGTTGAAAATCATTTAATTTGAAATTAGGTTAGATTGGATAGGGTTGGGAAGTATTCTCTTTTGATGGTTCGATAAGTGCTTATTATTAACAAATTCAGACCAAGAATTGATACCGGTATTTGAAAGACTTGATTCTTTAGATTTTCTTTAGGTACATTGAGACTGAACTGTAAAATTTAAATTTAATTGTGTAATTTAATTTAGTATTAAACTTTTCAAAATTTCAAATTTTAAACCAGAAGTCAAGTTTTAGTCCAAGATGCCTCAATGAAAGGTCTGGATTTTGTAATGATGCGAGAATGGAGTACCAGTACCCCTTGCTCTACTTTCAGGAGGACAATGACGACATGCTGGAAAACAAAGAACGCAAATTAACAATTGAAGGGGAATTTAATGTAGGACACAATTGTGGTTTTGCTGCTAGGAATCTGTAGCTTTTGGTGTGTAATTTTGGTGAGGACGATGACTTGTGGAGGTGTCTAGATTCGTGGTAGGAGATAGTTGGATAGTTGGGAAATTTATTCATTGAAGGAAAGTGGATCTTTAGGAGGAGCGAGCGTTAAGAAGGATTGACAAAGCGTCTTCTGGATGCTGATTGATTATCAGCCCCTTCTTAGCTCATACTCCAACATGTATTCCTTTCCGACTATTTGATGATCCGCCTTTTGTCCGCAAGAAGTCCCTGTCTTTTTTTTTTTTATTATGGCCCTTCTCATGGGCCCGGAAGAGCCAGCGTAGCATGAAAAGTCTAAATAAGCGCCATCCACCTCTCCAATCGAGACGCTGGGTAGAGGGCTGGAGGGAGATAAGGAAAGATGTCGATGTCATTGTATTCATAAATCAAATTCAAGAAAGAGCTCTTTTACCATCATCGAAAAGGGGATCTGACCCACTCTCAGGGGATTATTGAATAAATATCCAAAGCGAATTGGATATAACAACGTGACAATTTGCTCAAGGAAAAAAGTTCTTCCTGTTCAATGCTCTCGCTCTGGGCCCGAAATTTCCTTGGCACAGAAAAATGCGAATCCTAAACTTTCATTCCTCTGCTTTCTTTTCCCTGCTTCAACCCCACTTTTCTCACTCACTTCAAATGCTACTTAAGTTGTTATCTAATCGATATTTCTAATTTCAGAGAGAAGCGTCATAAAATTGAAGATATCAAGAAAAATATTAGGGATGCAATATTGGTAAGTCAAAAAAGCGTTTTTCTTGTCTTCAAAGCGCTGTGTTCCATTCGAAATAATTTGCTTTTAGTTCTATATTAGCAACTGTTAGCAAGGCTCGCTGTTGCTTAAATTTAAAATAATCGGAAACCATTCAGCGTTTTCCTTGTTCTAGACTAGTAAAGTACAAGATTGAAATCGATCATGACGAAAAACTGCCAATGTTTAGTTACCAGTTGACTTTGACAATTTGGAGAAAGCTTTTAACCTCAATCCTTCTGTCCAAGTTCAGCGGACAGTTGCGTGGAGCACTGTGTTTAAAAATTTAACGCAATGAAAAAGGTAGGAGGTATCTAGCATGTAAGGCGCTTTGGGCTGGAACGCTTGGAAGTTATTATGCGCTAGTTTAGTTTATTTTCCTGGTAAAGCAAACTGAACATTTCGCTGTTTACAAGTTGTTTTTAAAGTTTTATTTTGCTAGTCTTGTTAGGAACTAGGAAGAATAAGCCGTTTAGATGAATCAATTGAAGTCGTTGATTGATTATTAAGGATCAGGGCGTGCCTCTCTGTCAAATGATCGTGACATGAGGTTCAATTTTTAATAGAGCGGTAGATGCTGGGAGGATGCTTTGGATTTGAATGTAACTTAAGAGCCTCCCAAGTGCCTCTGCAGAGGGTTAATGATACATGGAAAGGTCAATGGATATGGGTGGACGGGTGTCAGCGTTGGTGCAGTAGAACAAGAATTCTTGTAATTGAGTTTGACAGGATGGATTTAAGAAGGTCAACGAGCTATTAACCTTGTGTTTCTACGAAACGAAAAGCAATTGGATCATCGTCATGTTCTGGTTGGCTCAAGTAAGTGTACTGGACTGGACTGGACGACACTGTGCGCTGATTCATAGCTCTATGATAATTAGACGTCTAATTGTTTGGTAGTTACATGTTACAAGTCGTGGAGTCACCTTACATAAGAGCCCCAAAGAACAATTATCGCCCTCTTTCCTTCTTCTAATGATAGGCAATTAACCGTGTTATAATTAGGAAGTACTAGTACTCGTAGACGTAGTAAATCTGCAAAGGAAAGTTTTTTTTTTTTTGCTAAATATGTCTGAACTTGAGAATTACGCCAAAAATGGTAGTCTAACATGTTATGTATGTCACCCCACTTTTAGGCTGCTTAAAAGGTAAAGCTTAAACTTCAAATTGTTTTTTTTTTGGATGAATGGTAAAAATGGGAAACGTTTGAACATTGTTTCCGGTTGTTGAAACAATACTTGTAAAAATAGCACTTACTACACAAATATGCTGTTGTCGTTTAGCAGAGTGTTGTTGAGTGCTGGTGGTGTGACAAGGATGGAATTGAGGGGTTACTGAAGTTTTAGTCGGCTGCTTTCTCCGCTTGTTTGTAAGTTTCGTTAATGATGCTTTCTCTGTACTTTCAGACAATTTCAGGCGCCATGAGTACTTTGACGCCACCAGTATCGCTGGAGCATCCGGAGAATCAATTTAGAGTGGATTATATCCAAGACGTAGCGTCCCAACCTGATTTCGATTACCCTCCTGTAAGTGATGGACATAGTGCTACAGACCAAGTGACATTAGACCCACTTGCTAAACTCTAATCTTCAATTGAGCAAGGGAAACAGGAGGCTTTTTATGGTCACACTTTCTCTTATTTTTTGTCTAAACATAACGTAAATGTAAACGGAGGTTTTCTTCTTACTTTCCGGAATGCCACCCTGGGGTCAACTGTCAGTTGCCAAAGTTTTTATTGAAAATTCAAACTTGAAATCGTCCAACTCAAATTTTTGTCAACTAACAAGTGACCCCGTGGTAATAGTTTTGATGACCTCCAGGTGAAAGCTACAACTTTTTTTACTTCAAAGTTTGGGTAATTTTGATGATTTTTGTTTTAGAGCAGATGAAGAGAAATGTTGCGTTTATTTTTAACAATGGAAAGTAAAGGAGAGATAGATTCAGTTCCAATTTTAACGAACTTGTTAAAAAAAAATTATTTTGAAGCTTTTGTTTGCCTTTTCCTTTCTGTTTCTATTTCTTTGAGTTTATTATTGTTCGACGACTCTACGCCTCGTGTACTACCATTATTTTTTCATTATTTTTAATGAAAGAGAATGGAGAAAGATCGAAAGTGGTTTTCCGAGACACAATTGTTTTTCAAACAAATGTTGTTAACGTTTTCTTTTTTCTTTCTTTTTTTCAGGAGTTCTATGAGCATACGGAAATCTTATGGAGGGATCGAGGGGTTCAAACATGTTTTGAAAGATCCAATGAATATCAACTAATAGACTGCGCTAAATAGTAAGCCTTTTTTCTTTTTAGTACTTGGGAAATTGTATCGGTATTTTCAGCGCTTTAACAAAGAAAAAAAAAGTGGTTGCACTTTTATTTTGGCATTTAGCTGTCAATTTTTGCCTTTTGAACCACAAAAATGGTGAGCCTCTCGTAAAGGTCGAGGTAAATTCTCAAAAATACCACGTGAACATAATGGAAGGACACGCACGAAATGACAGTATGTCACGCAATGTGTCTCTATATGAATTCGTCTTGAAGTTGCCATTTTTAAGTGAAAGTGTATTTAAATAAATTTACCTGATAAGTCTCAATCTAAGAAGTGAGAATTATGCACTAAAAACTAATTTTTTGTAGTGAGTAGAATTTGTCTTGAAATCTCGTTTGCATCGTCTTACAACAGCAACCGCAGGAAAGGCATTTATGAATTTACGTTTCTGCCTAAAAGTCGGCATGTTGTTGGGCACAAACTTGAAATATTGAGAATTGGATGTCTGTCTGTTTAAGTGGGTCTCCTCCAGGACTTGTTCATATTTATTAATCTATCTCTGATTGGACTATAGTGGAGTTATGCAATTGTTAAGTAATTTGTAAATGGGAGTGAAATGTGATGGTGTAATTGTCAATTTGTATCTGGTTGGAATGGAAGTTGTGTCTCGTTGCTAATCCTTGAATTGAATGGGACGGATGGGGTGGAGTCATGCCAGTTGTAGAAGGTCGGATCAAATTTACATTCAAACTTGTACAAAGTGGGCCATTTTCATGTCTCTCTAATTTAGGAAGAGTTAGGATTTACTTAGGATTTCAGCTAGGATGGGTTTAGATTTTTGTTAGGATTTCAGTTTGAATTTTATTAGTTTCAGTTTGGATTTTTTTCATTGAGACATATGAAGGTGGTAAAATTTAGAGCTACCCAGCGCCAACGCTTTAATGGCATACACTGACAAAGTTAATCGCTGAATGATGTTGGTATTAAATATTAACTGCCCAATGAAAAGATGACCTGCGTCAACTTTAGAAATAACCGTTGGATGGTTAAGCGCTCATGATTCTTAAACTTATTCTCCAAATATCTACCTTTGGTCCTGATATCCTAAATTTTTTGAATTTTGAATTATTACCATCTCCAACGTTTTCCATATTCAAACTAAGCATTTAGAACTGGGATTGTTGGAAATTGTGCAAATCAAAATTTTAAAGTTAGCAGATGAGCTGGACACGGTCACGGTGGTGGTTTGAGAATAACGTTATATGGAAAATGTATCATATGGAATGAGCAGATGCTTTTTTGGAAGGGAAAGGTGAATGGCTCTCTGTCTGTGATCTGGTATTTTAGTTGAGCGCTTAAAGTGCTCCATGAAAGAGCTAAAATAAGCAGAGGTGATTATGCATAAATTCAAGGGCAGACTATCAGCTTGTGGCTAAGAATTCTAATTTGACATGTTCAAAGTGCATGGTTACGCTGCTGGTCGTCTGGCAGAGACCTGTCACCTGTGCGCTGCACCAATCTAAAAGTTTTTAAAATTTGAAAATCTAAGATTTTTCGCAACTTCCTATTCTATGGAATGACTTTCTGTAAACATGCAGATTGAAATAAGGGTTTAAATAAAGTAGCGTTTTATTCAAAATTGTTTCTTTTCAAGATTTTTTATTTCTTTTGTTGAATATCATGCCATTTTTAGCTTGTTAACAACTTGAATTATGTTGTATTATATTTTGGAAGTATAGTAAGGTGTGATGCTGGACTTCAAGTAGGAGCAGAATTAATCAGGAGATTGGACCTTAGTGTTCTCTAAAGGTATCTTTGAAAGTACATTTAAAAAAAAGCCTATTATCTACGACAGAGCTATTAAAGGCACATCTAATTAAATTATTTAAATTGTTCCCTTTATATATTTCTGAGATTTAATTAAAGTCGAGAACGTTCTCGAGTCCGCTGCGAAGCGTCGTTTGATGGGTGAGGGAAGGGTGTAGTGCGTGGAATTGAACAAATTGATCCCATCTCGCACATTTGACCTCATTTTGTGTGGACTGATTTCCTAGGATTCTAAGTTGTCTAGAAGTAGAAAGTAGACAAACAAGGGCTAAGAGACCTCTCTACCGCACCGCCGCCACTTCTAAACCGCCCCACTTCCCACCCACCGTAAAAATAAGATCCACTGTGGGGCTAAACCGTGCCAAAAATATACCTAATTCACGGTTATAGAAGGCTCACTAGGACGAGGCAAGCCTTGTATCAAGGCATGGAGCTAGGCCTCTCGAAGGATGCATGACGCTCAAGATAGACGACAAATAATAACAGTGGAGGCACATGGATGATGCAGCAAAGGCTATTTTAAAACTTACATTATCCTAACATAACCCCCTCTTCAACACTGGGAAAAATTCACAAAATTGTCAAGCATTTTTTACATAACGAAGATGCCTTCCCCGAACACCTCAATGTAAACTTTCAGTAAATAAACATTTATCTTTTTTTTGAAAAGTTTTTTTTTTTAATTTCAATTCGTCTATTTGGAAAGCACTACTGGAAGAGCTGATGCCAAATGATTGGGGCAAAACTGAATTTCTGCGTTTTTTTTACTTCCCTTTTTTTTTTTTTTAGAAAACACGTCTAAATGGAAGTTTGCCGACCTTTTGATCTCCTCTGAATTTTACATTGAGTTCTAGAAGCGTGGAAATTGATGGATGGAGAACGCGTCGTGATTCTGAATGTAAATTTTGTTTTTAAAAAAAGAAAAAAGTTGGGGAGTTTGAAGGAAAATAGAAAACGTGTTGCTTTACTTTCTCCTAACTTTTTTTTCTTGAAGCTATGAACATGATCCGGTTGTTGTGCCTTTTTTCTTCTTAAGTTTTGTATATAAGGCCCTGAGCCGAACCGCAGACGTCATCATCATCCCTCTTCCATTTCTATTTTAAGATTCGTGGGTTCTTGGTTGAGATTATTTTTAACAGGGAGAGGAGGAGGGTTATAAATAATATCCACCTGTGAGCTCTCCTGCCCTTATTTTGGACTCATGCCCTTACTTTAAATAACCGGAAGAGGAGAAGTCCCTGGCCTACTACCGCTTGGTCATTTGCTAGCTGCCCAGAACATTGGCAATCTAATAGATGACCAAGCAACCTTGTTCTGGACGAATCAGGGCAACTGTAGCTGAGGCAATACAATTGAGTAATTGAGTTCTTTTTTAAGCAGGATGAAACGGCAAGGATGACAAAACGACGACATCATGGGTTGTGCTATAGTAAGAACTGGTGAAAGGACCGTTTTTTGTATCTGCCTACTTTCTAAATCTGTCTCTGAAGAGTCACTCAAAGGGAAAGTGTTTTCGTTCCCTTGGAGTCTCTCCCTTGAAGTGAAAGTAGAGCAACATGTCGTCGAATGACCCTAACCACGTTGACTTGACTGTTGTTACTGTAAATTGGGTGACCGAAAATGAATGGGAAGGGTATTTAATTCCATTAGCGTTCTTGAGCAATTACTGAGACGTGTAGACCGGTTTAGACGTATGGATCAAGAAAAATATGACCCATGTCATTTTCTCGTTTTCCATCACGAAAATCGTATTTTTTCAAAGTCGAAAGAACCAGTTGTATTTTGAGTGCTGAAACTAAATTTTTTGGAAATTTTTGAAATTTCAAATTTGAGCTGATTTCTTTGGCCATGATTTTTCAATCTTGAAATCATTGATTTTGATTTTTGGGATTCACAAATATGTAAATTAACTGTTCTTTGTCGATTGGTAATTTGTGAGAATGGTTAGGAAAGTGTACAAAGGGTTTTGTTGTTTGATTGTTAGGATTGATGAATTAGTTTCCTGCGAGTGGGGCTGAGGCTGTCGGGGCGTGTGACAGGGAGTGACACTGGATGTGGATTTTTTGGAGTCTCCAGATTTCCAGTGGCCCTGAACCTTGTCCAGGGTGCTTTGAGGCGTTGATTTGATTTTGCCTGGGAGAAAGCCTCAGGTGGACGAACAGAAGGGAAAGTTGGAGAAATGGATTTGAAGGAGGGAGACATTGGGAACAGACGATTTTCCAGGGCGCTTTCATTCTTCCCAGCGTTTCCTTTCGAGGATGAAAGGGAGTCAAGTTGTTCGATCTTCATCCATTCCATTGCTTCCATTTTGTCAGGCCTCGAGTCTCCCAGAATTGATTGGAACAGGTATTCTATTCCTCCGCCATTTCATTCCCTTCAACATCTTTTGATCCCAAAGGCTCAATTTTTAGAAGGGCCAACCAAATTTTTGTAGCCGATTTTTCCCCCTCTCCTCTCTCAATTCGTATTTTTAGAAGATCAGGAATGAATGCCGACAAGAATTGAACAAATTGTGTGTCTCCGATTATTTGTATTGGCCTACCCCTCGTGTACTTCTTACTTTTGAAAAACTAAACAAAATCAAACTACCTTGAGGAGACTTTTTCTGGATTATGATTTTGAGGGCTGATGGGAGATGTCTTCCGAATATAATTAAAAAGAACAAGAACGAGGGCTTTCTGGTCAAAATTTGAATTTTTCTTCGAATTTGGTGAATCTTTGGTAAATTGATGACCAGAGTATCTGGCCGTGACATAGAGCCTCTACAGAAAATGTGAAATTAACAAGTCAATGGAGAATTTATTATTTACATGCCTAACAAGCCCGTAGTTGGACCTAAGGATTGTGAGATTAATAAACTTTAATTTTCTGGGCCTCTTCTCAAGACAAAATTGATTTTTTTTTCTTTAGAAATTGTATTTTAAGGCCTAAATTTAATCTTGCGGTTCGTCCAAGGACGGGCTTTTTAGGCTTAAAAAATAATTGCCAACCTTCTTGATCGTTAAGTTGTTTGATGTTTTGTCGTTCTGGGAGAATGACCCGATCTGTGGATGTTAGTGTAAAATCATCTGCCCATGCTCTCGTGGCGGTTCGAATGAGTGAAAGTCAAGGGAGACGCTGTTTCATTTGAAATAATGCATTTTGGAGTGTATTTTGGGTTGATGTAATATTGGAGAAGAGGGAGATGATTGTGAGGATTTGTTGACATCTGGTTGGTGTTGTTTGAAGTGAAAGATTAGTGGGTACTTTGAGAATGGGAGCTGCTCTACGTGGAAAGAAAAGGACTTTGGCTATGAGGCTATGGCTATGGCTATGTCCTTGGCGATGTGTTAAGGGCGGGAGGCGGTCTCCTTCTGTGTCGGTGGATCGGAATTCGGGGCATTCGGAGCCCTAGTAGTGACTGGTATTGATCAGCGCAGGGCCGCTTGGGTAAGGGGGCCTGGAAGAGAGAGAGGAAAGCCCTCCTGCCCTAGAGAAAGGAGTGAAGTTGGAGTGGAGCGGGTTTGCGAACGGTGGGGCTATTTTTAGACGAAACGTTCCCTAAAAATGGATTTGCGTTGGTGGATGCATGATGGTGGCAGCAGCATCGGCGAGAGAGAGAGAGAGAGCGCGGCTACACTAAATCTTCCTTAGCTGCCTATAATGAGACTTGCCTAAAGGAGTAAGAGTCGTCGAAGGAGCTATTGATGGGTGGGTCCCCGTTCTAAATTACTTTTAAGACAATTTTTTTTTAGAATGACAAAAACGTTTTGGATGACATTGGGACAATTTTTCCTGAGGGATTCTTCCAGCTGAGTGCATTTTACGTTGTTTACCGAGGTGGTGGGTACTTTGTAGTAGCACTGGGGCAACATGACTTATACGTCGTCGATGTTTACGGACGGTAGAATTCACCGTTGGTATTGAAGGGCTCCTCTCAAAGTCTTCCGCTTTTGAACGTTTTTTTCTCCTTTTATTCTCCCTTTCTATTCTTCTCGGATCCTGAGAAATTAGAATTTAAATTTGAAGGACTACTGCCGAGAATTCTGGGAAAGGAATTTCGGGTGAAAGTCGAGTTTTTGGGGGCACACGAGGCCGAAAGGAGACTTTCACTGACACACTTGAGACTCATTTTCTGGAGTTGCAATAATCGAAAGCGAGAGCGACAGCACAGGGCCTTTTGTTTGGGCTTGGAAAGTAGGATAGAAGCGATTCTGGGACGCTAGATGCTTTTGCTTAACTAGTTTGCTAGTACGGAAGTTCTAAAGATGGAGGTGTGCAATTGGGCGATGTTTGGGGGAGAGCTGCGTTGAGACTGTTATTGAAACTAAAACGTAATGGAGGGTGTGTGGTAGTGACAAGATAATTAGTTACCAAAAATTTGGTCTCGAGCTGAGATGAATTATTAATCAAGGATAATCAGAGAAGAACCTTTCAAAAGATTCCTCTTCTCCTATCACTTCACGGAGCGCTCGAGGTTAACTTTCTTTTTGCATAAAGAAAGACTTTCACCGGAGAAAGCTTATAATTGGTTTCCAGGCTTAGCCTTAAATTTCCTAAATTCTCTTATACTTACTTAAAAGCAGTAGAAAGTAATGTAAACCTGCATTTCTAAATAAAAAAAAATAAAATTAACCGAGCTGTTTGCTAATGCTAATACATTGTGTTCAATTTTGATGAAACGTTTTTTGTTATAATTTGAGCTAAATCACGTATCGCATAATATTTTGTTTGGAGTGCTAATATAGTAATATGCTGGAGAGTTAATATTAGGACGACAAAGCCTAACAAACCGGTCCTAGGACGGAGGATAATTTATTAAGAAACGGTATTGAAAATTCAATGTTCAAATTATTAAATTACAATTTTGATTGCCCTTCGTCGCAGGACGGGCATGTTAGGCTCTTATATTGAAGATCGACCTTGGTAGAGAGAAGAGATTGGTTTGCTACTTACATTTTGCTCTACTTTTTCCTGTAAGAGAAAGTAATTGTAGCCCCCCAATCCTTAAGGCTGCTGCTTAGGGCGAGTTAAATTGTTTGAATGTTTGACTTTGGGGACATTTTAATTATGTGATAGATTTGTGGTTTAATTTAGTTAGGGAGCCATCTGTCCGCGTCTAGTGCTCAGGACACACGAGTGACCTCAATGTCTTTGAGTGGCTTTGGCTTCGACTAGAATTGATGTGAATTGTGTGAGGGAGGGAAAGTGTGTTAGTACGTGAAGGAAATGAGGCCACGGAGAAAGGCCTTTTCCTTGCGAAGAAAGGGAAGGTGATGATCCTGGGCTCCTTTTGTCATTTACCAATGAAATTATTATTATTGGTCAAAACTTAGGATGTAGCATTGTGAAGATTGAAAATGAAAAATAAGGGGTCTAATGAGACAGAAGAAGCAAAGAGCGACTTTCCTTTGAGACAAATTTTTCCTCCTCGGAGGATCCACAGGATGTAAAACTTTCTCTTACTTTCACTTTGAGAGGGGAAGGGTTATGCTAAAGGATTTTTTTTAAACGTGTCATTGATCGTTAGTGAGTGAGTAGATGGCTTATTATTTTATTTTTAGACTTATTAGCACTCACCACGAGGCAAGGGAGGAGGGAGGCTGATTTCCATGTTGGGTACAAGGGAAGTGAAAGTTGCTAGAACACCGTGACCTACTTACTACTTTTCCTTTTCCTCGGAGCAGTCATGGTACATTGCCTAAAAGAAAGGGGGAAAGCCAGCAAGTCCTTTCTTCTTGATAGGATCATGTCTACAGACTAAAAGATTCAAGTCTTGGTGGCTATTTTTTAGCCTTTTTCTAGGCCTTATTATAAGGGACATACAAGGAGGCCCTTATCAATTTTTAGTTTTTAGCTAATTTTTTTTTCGTAATATTTTGATTCAGCTAAGTTATAATTTCGATCGTTTCTGATCACAATGTCAAAAGAGTTTGATTTGAAAAAAAAACAAATTCACGCTATTATTACAATTGATGTTGGTAAGAATGGTTTCTTATAACCGGCGATTACCTAGATATCAGATCAGTGGAGTACTTTGAACGATTAAGAATGTATTAATAAAAACAATTAGCAAGCTTTGCTTTTAATTGATAATGACTAGAATGTTGGAGCTAGAATAGACGAAGTTGTGATAGGGAAAGTGACAGTTGGGCTTAAGAGGTATGTGCTAAATATGTAGTTGTAATTTGGTAGTTTACGTATTTTATGTACATTTTCGGTTTCAGTTAGCTTAGGTTTTAGTTTAACCTAACTGAACCTTTTCTGAGAATTTTACAAACAGAAATAAGGTTAATTCTATAGTTGTTGGATTAGTAAGATAATTTTGGATTATGATTATTTAAGAGACAAAAGATAGAGAATGCTTTCACTTCTGCCAAGTTTGAAAATAAGAGAGTTAGGTCTTGGGAAAAGTTCTGGATAGTAAGTTTAGGTTTAGATTTTGGTTTTGCAGCCTATCTCTGCTTGAAGGTTGTTGGGCTGGCGTTAAGGATGGCCTTTGGCTCTTTCCTTCTATTGATCCAATTATCAAAGGTCCATGGATCCATTATTCCACCAATTTTCTCCCTTTCCCCTCCTCCTGCCACCGTTCTGGACGACAGCGGCGGAGGCCCTTACTCCACCAAACCCAAGGCGACATTTCCCAGTTCTAAGGGCAGGCCTTCTTCTCCAGGGTCTGGAGGTAGGAATTTAAAGTCAAGGATTATAAAGGCCTCTCCTCTCGTCCCTGATTTTTGTGACATGTACTAACGTTGACGTTCCCAGTTGCAGCGTTCTCCAGCGTCGAGTTCACTTGGGCCTGATAATGTCAACATAAATTGCGTTCGTTAGCTCCCTCCTTCCCAGGGATTTCACTTTTAACTCTCGGAAACTTCACTCCTTTTGTTTATTAGTCGACTGGAGTTTCAATCAAAGGTGCTAAGGGACAGAGACAAGATTTGTGACCCTTAAGGGCTCCTCTTTCTCCTAGGTCCTCGCACTTTCTAACTTAGATCTCCAAGTAGCAACGCTGCGTATGAGACTTCTGGGTTATGCTATAGGTAGGTGTTGGAGATCAAGGTTAATTGCAAGTCAAGTCCTCTCGCTTGACGCAATGGCAGATTAGTTAGTGTCGGAGGAGGGATTAGCGTCATTAAGGGGTCGTTGACTGGTGGTTATGGAATAGGGCTTGGAAAGTGACTCAAAGGGGGCCTTGTGAGCCCTTAACTTGATGAATAAGGGTAAGGTAAAAGGGAAGTCTCGCTTTTTTTAACTTTCTTGTTCCATTGATCTGTGTGAGGCATTCCTAGAATTTCCTCTCCTTTGATCTCCTCATTTCGAACGGAAAGAGGAAATTGGAAGTTAGTTGGAAGTGCTTAGCAAGTTGAATGCGTCTGGAGGGCTACCTTGATTCATCATAATTTTAAAAGCTTAATTGATCACGGATGGGATGAGGAAGAGAAAGTGATCTGAGCAATTTTGTATGAAAACAAGATTTTTAAATAAGGCCGCTTATAAAGTTAATCTTAGGTTGTAGCGATTGGAAAGTGAAAAATACTGGAAAAATAAAATGCGGGGTATTTGGTGTAAAGGTTGCAGGAAATGTAGCGTTATGCATTTTCTATTTAAGCGCTGAAGTACTTTCCCAAGTACTTGAAAACATTAACGCAGTATAAAAATCTGGCATTCTAACCTCTTTTTTTTGTGTATCCAGTTTTTTAGATATGGTAAACGTCGTAAAACAGCCAAATTATACGCCCTCGGAGCAGGTAATTTGACTATAACTTGTTTACTAATAGCTATTGATATTTTTTTAAGTATAATTTCAATAATCGATCGTTTATTTTTTGCAGGATATACTGCGGTGTCGTGTTTTAACGTCGGGTATATTTGAAACACGGTTCCAAGTTGATAAAGTAAATTTTCAGTAAGTGGAAACATTTAGTTTTTTCTAAATTAAGAGGTTCAGCGGTAATAATACTCTAACGCAAAATAGTGACTTGTTTTACTGATTTTATGATTTACAATCTATAAATATACTTGTTAGGAAGCATCAAAAAGGATTTACAGCTACTAGAATTGAAAAATCGATTTTTTTCCAGTTCATTAAAAAGTTTTTAGTAAGATTTTGTGGAGACAGAGAACTTGGTCGGACTGACTTAATTTAACCGGAAATTTCTACTGAGCTTGTCTTGAACGTTTTCGACTTCAGAGTTTTGATACTGCTGCAAGTATTTTACATCAAGTTACTGGAAGAGATGTTTGACGCTTACGTCCTACGTGCCTAAAACTTGACGAAACGTCAATAACAGGGTAAAAGGTGAAAGTTTCAGGACCGTTTTGTAGGGCTTTTCCCTGACTTCTTCGTGGGAGTCGAAAACATGAAACTGTGCATTGAACTTGACAATGAATGGGCCTCTCTGGATCCCAATTTCTAATTAAGACTTATCGATTCCTCTTACGAAGTCCTTCTGACGATTCCAAGAACGGTTTCACCTAGGGTCAAAGAGTGCTTTACCCGCTGTGCGGTGAGAATACAATGTTAGTACATGTAATTTGTCTTTTTTTTTCAGCATGTTTGACGTGGGAGGGCAGCGGGACGAGCGGCGGAAGTGGATTCAGTGTTTCAATGATGTAACTGCCATCATATTTGTGACAGCCTGTAGTAGCTACAATATGGTACTAAGAGAAGATGCTTCACAAAATCGGCTCAAAGAGTCCCTCGAATTATTCAAGAGCATATGGAACAATAGGTGAGTGGCTTTGATGACTTCTAATTAAGTATCCGTAAGGAGTATTATGGCCTAAGAAGCCCGTTCGGGTAGTTTTTTTTTTTTTAGTTTTGGCTTCTTATGAAAGATTTGGCAGCGTAGGATTTAGATTCCTGAGTGTGCGTTTTTTGTTCAAAATGAACGATTTTACAAGCATAATAACGATTTCCGTGATGCTTTAGTGGGAAATTTATAGATTTTGAGCTGAGGAGAGAACTTTTGGGAATGGTTGAATAAATGTGGAAAAGATTTGAGAGATGCGGTAGTGAAAATTAGGGGGAATTAAGGGGTGGAGCGGAACGGGAGTCCTCCAGGGACTTAAGCGGCGGCATCGCGAGTGATGGATGGTAATGACTTCTTTTTTTCAAGCGTTTGTCTGTTTGTCTTGCGGATATTTCTAGCTAGAGTAAGATAACTTAAAAGAAAAAAAAGAAAACTGTAGGTCCACCTGAAAAACGTTTCTTAAAAATCTTAAATCTTACTTCGTGGAGGTGGAGATGAGTACTACTCGGATAGCGGCCATAGCTACAAGTCTTTACACTATATTTTTTATTACAATTTTCCTGATCAATTTTTCTTTTTTCCAGGTGGCTGCGAACAATTTCAGTGATTCTCTTCCTAAACAAGCAGGATCTACTGGCAGAGAAAATAAGGGCAGCCAAGTCTCGGCTGGAAGACTACTTTCCAGACTTTTCTCGCTACCAGACTCCTGTGGACGCCACTGCCGAGCCCACTGATGATCCTGAATTTGTCCGCGCCAAATATTTTATCAGGGATGAATTTTTAGTAAGTCGATAGGGTTAAGTGATCGAAAGTTGGGAAAACAGAGCAAGGATTCGGGTGAAAGTTATTGTCCATGGTATCGCATGGTCATCTGCCACGATATATTGAACTGCGTCATTTTTCATTTTCCCGTTTCGATTCGTCTGGAATATGGGAAATTTTGACGAATTTGGAAATTGTTGAATTCGAAATGTTTGTAGTTAGCAGATGACCACACGGTAGACTTTTAACTTTCTCTTTCGTTTATTTTTTCTCTGTTTCTTGTTTATTTTCTTCGGAAAAACTTCCTCACACTGTGTTAATTAAGTAAGTTAGGGAAGAGGGCACGCCAAAAAGTTGAGAATCGTTTACGTCATCCCACCGAAGTCTTGTTTTCGACTTACTACTTTCGTACCCATTGACTCCCTCTCTTCCACGGTTTTTACGATCTTCAACCACTCGGGCGATTATTGGTTTTAATAGAAATGTCTAAGTTGGACGCAACGGAGGGCGGAGGAGGAGTGAAATCATTGAATGAAAGTTTTCTCTTTTGAGGAAGTAAATAGCGTTAAGCGTAATAGAATCCTCCCTTTTCACTCCCTGGTACACAGAATTACGCTTACTTTCCACACAGAAGTCAATTTTTTAAGCGACGCGGCGGTGGTGAATGGCTGATGACGTCCATGAGTCCTAAATGGGCTTGGCAATTACTGGAACGCTGATTGATAATGAAATTTCCTAGTTGGGATGTTGGACGTAGACTACTTTAAATTTAGGATTTGAGCTATTCTCTCGGTGGCAAAACCGCTTTCTTAATGACGACTGTTTTTGTTTTTCAGCGTATAAGCACAGCGAGCGGAGACGGTAAACACTACTGTTACCCCCACTTCACCTGTGCCGTGGACACTGAGAATATCCGTCGAGTTTTTGATGACTGTCGAGATATCATTCAGAGAATGCATTTACGTCAATATGAGCTATTGTGATGGACACTTTCGTCACCTAAGTTGTCTTCATCTTCTTCGTTTTATATCCCGTTCAATTCAACCACGACGACACCTGAACCGCCACCGCCACCATTTTTTCCTTACACGGTCTTCCGCTCTGGACCGCCTCCACTACAACTCCTGCAACTTATGTCCTCTGCAACCGTTTACGACGCCGCTGACGCCGAAGCATTTACGAAAGAAACTATGAAGTACTGAAGAAATGAGCTCTCAGTTGCCTTGTTTTAAAGCAATCTGAAAAATATTAGGATCCCATCATGCTCCTTTAGCCTAGTCGGTAGGACTACTCTGTAACAAGTTCTAGGTTAATTAAGTCCTACATCTGACACTCACTTTTCTCGTCGAATCCTTTATTGGTCCCTTTTTTCCTATTTTGAGCTTCAAAACGTTTTTTTTTTGTACAAGTGCTGAAAGAAGCTATGGTTCCAGAATGGTTCTCATGGTTCCATTGTGGTTCCCGTCGATGATGATGAAAAGATGACTAAAGTTTGAATCCGGAAAGGTGCTAAAAGGGTAAATGAAGAGGATTCGGAGCTATTTAAAAATTCGTTTGTTATAAAAAACTGGCCATATTACGCACCGCGATAGGACACCACTCTCAGCTTTTTTTTGACTTAACAATTTAATTGATTTTTTTTTTTGAAAAACCACAAATGGAGGGAAAGTGGCGGGTTGACAAGATTAATTTTTGTCTTTTGATATAAAACTTTGCAAGAAAATGTGTAAAATAATAATGAAGAAAATGGTTAGTTATGATATGGAAATAGTTAATTTCAAGTTCGTCCTTTGGGATACAAAAAGTTGATGATGGGAATGGAAGGGGACTTAAGGGCCTTTTTCATCCCAGCAGTCAACAACCTCATCTTCTGCTAATCTTCGTCGTCACTTGCATTAAGAGTAATAATAATAATAACTGTACACTTAACTGTAATATAATGTAAACTTTTGCCATACTAAAAAATGCGTAAGTTTAGTTGTGTAAAAACAACAGGCAGGAAATAAGTTTTGCTGCTTCGTTTTTTTTTTTAAAAACAAAAAAAAAGGAAAAGAGAAAATTTTTACCTGTTGGACTGCATTAGACTTTTACTATTACGAAGAAGAGGAAGGCAAAAAATCATTACGTTTAACACAATGTTAACTATTTACGTTTTTTTGACAAGAGGGAATTAAGTGCTTGAGGAAGTCCCCCACACTTTGTAATACAGCTTTCATATTTAATTTCTTCATTGTCTGTTTTTTTGGTGAATGAGTGTGGATGACGACACTATTACTACTTCCTATTGATTGATTTTTTTTCGTCAAGTGGAAGCTATTCTGAAGTAAATAAGTAGCTTTAGGATATAATGAGTGACACTAATTGCAAAAGTGAATTTGTTATTTAAGCAACATCCTATAGAGAGACTCTCAGGAGTTTGTAAATTTCAAAAATCAGGATTTTTTTAAACACTGTTTTAAATTCAGTCCCTAATTGTTTTGCTTTTACCCACAAAATATCTTTGTTAATTTTTTTCCAGTTGTCTCCTCATTCTTTTTTTTTCTTCAAAATTTGTGTCAAAAGAAGCTAAAAAACTTGGTGGTGCTCGTTCCTGTGTTAAATTTACGACAAAACCCATCAACGCGTTCTGTATTACTCTACGATAATGCTGAAACTAATTTGACACGGATTCGTTGAAAATGCTGGAAACTTTTATTTTTCCTTTAAATGAGGTGATACAAGTAATCAGCTCATGTTGAAAACGCACAAAATTTTCCTGTTTGTTTTGGACTCGGGACAATTTGTACGGAAAGAGGGCAAAATTCAAAAGCAGTTTGAGCATTAATCGTTTAGTAATACAGGACGCACTGAGGAATATTTAAAAGAAGAATACTAAATTTAAATGTTTAACGATGTTCTAAAGGATAAGGGAGGAAGAGGAACGGTTAGGCTAAAAGTTTCACTTGGATCAAGAAGACCGCTTAAAATTCGTTCTAAAAAAAAATGTAACGTTGAAGTAAGGGGAGGGTACTTGCTAAGGGTTTTTAAGTGCTAAGTATGTTTAATTAAAGTAACCCAAAGCGTATGCTGTAAAAGCGATGATGGTATATGCGGCGCACTTTTAAATGAGGATGATGTAAATGAAATTGTGACACTTCTGTAATAGTGAAATTGATCTGTAGCAGCTTCACAATTTTCCTGATTTTTGAGATGGGAGTTAGTCTTTAAAAAATATTTAATACGAACTCCACTGTTTAAGTAGTCCTCATTGGCAGTTGTAACATAAATTTAAAAAAAGTTTTACTTTATTTTAAAAATTATTTTAGAAAGAAGAAAAGAAAAAGGTTCTGTGATGCCCGAAAGAAAATATTATCCAATTTCTCTGTTTTGTTGAAAATTGTTTATTTGAAGGCATTTAATTGGAGAGCATTATTTTAACTAGTTAATTGAGTGACCGGGCCCGATTTTTTTTTAAAACAAAATTTAAATAGGTTTGAACGGAAGTGGAAAAAGCGAGCTTTAGCATTAACGTAATGGGAAAAGGTGCTGGAGGAAATGGCAAAAAGAAAATTACCTTACTTACCTTAATTCGATGATTAAGATTCTTATTCGTAAAAAAAGCATCTTCACGCTAACCCCCTCGGTGCGTCTGGTATCCGTCTCTAATTTTCATTTGTCTTCCAAATGGGAACGCTGTGAAGACCACAATTTACATTTTAGTTACTTCACCCGACGGACGCTGAATTTCCTACACCGGAAGTCGACTGTTGGCTTCTTCATATTAATATTAAAAACAAAAACAATTTAGTGTTAACTTAACTTACCCCCTACTACTACTTAAATGAAGAGTAAATGTTCTTAATACGTATAATTCAATCATGTTTTTGTAATTGAGAAACTGTTAAAAAAAACTTAGCTTTTAGTGGTAATTTACTCGGAATGAATTTTACCTTCCAATTTGGAATGATACTGTGCTTATAAATATTGGTGGTGTTCAATAAAGTAGGCGGAGTCACTTTGAAAAGTGGTGTTACAAAAACATTTTTAATTAACCTTAATTACAGTTAACTTCAATTTACAATTAACCTTTAAGTGTTAACTGTCAATGAAAATTAAGAGGTGCAGTTAAGTTTTTCGTAATTGATTAAGCTCGTCCTTAAGTCTTAAAACTTTAAATTAACTTAGGTAGTCTTCTCAAACATGGATGAAGGAATAAGCATCTTTACGTCGAAAACTTAAACTTCGAAGATGCAATACTTCCAAAACGTTTTTTTTTATGATCCTTTTCAAGTACTGTCTTCGTGCTGGTTTTCGAAGTGAAAGCGGTGGAGAAAGCGTTTCCAATTCCTATGTGAAAACCTGCAGCTTACAAAGTATAAATAATTAATAAAAAAAAAATATCAAAATTCATTATAACATAAACATATAAATAATTCTGAAAACATTCTAATTCCAAGCGAATCAATATTTTTTCAGCTCTTTTTATTCTCGAACATACTCAGGAGTCCCTTTTGCCTTAAAGGCCTTTTCAATTAAACTTCAAATTATTACAAATAAGTCCTTTTGTAAATACTACTTAAATGTTAGGGTCTACTTAAGCCCGATTAACTTTTTATATGAGGTTAAATTTCATCATTATTTTTATAATTCAATAAGAGACAATCTGGGAGTTTTTTTGTCATTCTTAGGATAGAAGGATAACGATTGATACTCTAAAGCAATATAAAACTCATCGTATAGTCAATATGTAGTTTAACATAAATCTTCAATTTCACAAGCGAATAGGTGACTACTATTTCATAATTGTTGCTACACAGCAATATCTATGTATTTAAAAAAAAAACTATGTACAAAGAAAGAAGTCCAAGAGTGACCTCTTTCTTAGCTTTACCTTTGCTCATCGCTTCACTCAAACTTCATAAAAGACATTAATAGACCTTCCCTTGAAGTTTCGCGTTTTGAAATGATACTACATTTATAGAACTACTCCTTTGTGCTACCAGCTTCACTTCCGGTCTTCTCCAGTCCATGGAAATCTGAGTTCTTCCTGGAACTTTGTTCCGACGGTGAACTCAAGGGAGTGACATCTGCCATTTGATCCGCCCAGCTCGGAGATTCGGAGAGGTCAAGCGGCGCTGGAGATGGACTCTTCTTTAGTCTGTAGAAAAAAAATGTAATCATTACTTTAAAATAACTTTCGAGCAATACTTATTATATTGCTCCGTTCAATTAAAGTTTAAGTTAACTTTCTAAGAACTTACCTATCAATTTTGGGCTGCAATGTAACAGATTCCTCAAATTTTTGAGCAAGTTGTTGTTCCGTGGTTGGCTTATTACTACTTGCTGAAAATTCCGAGCTTGTATTCATATAGTCAACGACATGCGGAAGAGACTCTTCTCGATGGTACTGTTGAAGGTACATGTCGGACATTAACAATGCCTCTTCCTGAGTCGGTAGATGCGGCCTAGGTACCCCTTGACGCATGTCTCGTTTAGATGGTTCGACAAGTTGAAGCGCCGATTTTGCCCGTTTAGTCGGTACCATCATGTGAGGTCGCTGCATCTGCGTCTGAGGACTATAGTACGTGACACCGCCATGATAGAGTTCAGGACCAGGAGTCTGAAATCAATATAGAAATTGTAAATTCTGTTACTCAACCCATCGCCTCCAAAGCATTTTTACATTGTTTTAGTGTTACTTACAACTTGTTGGTAGCCTTGAAATCCCTGAGCGTGAAACGGGGCTCCGAACGTCTGAGGTGGACCTGGTGGAACGTAATTAATAATGGTAGGATCAGAAATGAATTGAGGATGGGGATGAGGTGGTGGAGCAAAAATTTGAGGTTGTGGAGATGAGATGTAAGCAGAAGGATCGTATTGAGGAACAGTCGGAGGTCCTGTTGGAGGAGACGGGTACGGTGACGTTGAGTAAGCCGGATGCTGCGATGTCCAAAGCGATGGAGACACTGATTGGCCATGGGTGGTTATTGGACTTCCAGTACTTTCATAACTCTGCGTATCATAGTTTGTTGGCATAACTGGAACTGAAACAAAAGATTGTTCAAGAGTTTATAAATAAATTCAATAATTTTCTTTTTTTAGCATCTGTAAACAAAATGGTTCAGATGTGCTTACCTTGTTCGTAGTAAGCTTGTGAATGCGCTGGCGGATATCCTGAAATAACAGATACTGGAACCGGTGTCTGCATTTGAACCCCCAGTGCTTGTGGCTGTGGTGAATTACCAGCTCCGCCACCTTTAGGTGAAGATGCTGATACTGGCGCTGACCCGAGGGGAGGAGCATCCTGTTTCTGTCGCTGGGAAGAGAAGCGTTTCGGCTTAGCGGCTTCGACCGGTTGTTGCTGTCTGGGATGTTGAGAGCGCCTATCGTCTCTCATGCCTTGACCTGATCAAGATTCAACAATTAATTACCATTTAAGATTTAATTAAGTATTATGTGTTAAGTGTGTTTAGATAATATTGGAAATACCCCGTCGTCATCTACTAACTTTAAAAGTTTGAAGGGCTTGTTTTTTTTAGGTTAGCAGATGATCATACGGTACATTTTATTAGTAACTTACCTCCAGCGGACCAACTTTCCTTTTCTGAAATTCTAACCTCCCTATTCCCTTGTTCTGGACCGGCATTTATTAATTTGACGCTGATGCTATCACGCTCAGATCCTCCGTGTGACTCGAAATTATTCGCGCCTTTTCTCGGCTCTTGATTTCGATTAGCGGTTAAACTTGCACTTCCAGTGTACTCTGTATTAGAAAATGGAACAGTAGGCTTCTTTGTCGTTAGCTGGGATTTTCCAGTTCCTGAATTTTTCGCAACGGAATCACGCTCGGTCATGGAAACGTTTTCATGGGATCCGTTGGGTTGCTTCTGAAACTTATCCTTTTCCCCCCGCATCTGATCAACCTTTTGCTCCCAATCCCGCTGCTTCCCACGGTTATTTGAAGTATTGTTCGCCTCAGTCATTGGACCTTGTCCTCGACGGTCAGGGTAGCGATTTCTATTGGAAAACTCATTACGACGACTACCGCGACCCCGGTTACCGCCAGATAGATTCCCTCGACCATAACGGTCGCTTTCACCGTTTCCCTCCTCCTCACGGTCCTCACGCTGCGGCCGGGAGTATCCACCGCGATTTCGCTCCCCTCGTTCTCGTGACTCGATCTTTGTGTTACCAACTTCCTTTAATTTCCCATCCGTACTTTTGCCTTCAGTATCCTTGGCAGTTTCTTCAGCGAGTTGTGGAAAATGTTCGTCATATCCCTTGGATCCACGCCTAGCCACCTGACGGGGGTCTTGGCCGCGCAACCCTCCCCTTCTTCCCCGAAATCCGCCGCGCGGCCGATGATAAGCTTCCTCTTCTTCCCAGTTTCTGTTATATTTCGTTGGACCTCGACTAGATAAACGTATCAGCATCGCATTACATTTAAGATATTTTCCTTAACATTGAAGTTTTGATGATAATTTACCCATAAACTCGTTTACGACGAGCTCGTGGTGCCATATCGTCTGAACGTATATCATATCCGTACCGCTCTTCTAGCTCCCCCGGTGACTTCGGTGCTTGCTCATTTTCATCGTACATGTCATGTGACCAGCGATCCGAAATCACTTTCTTTGTAGTCACAGTCGTACTACTCTCTTTAACCGGCTGCTCTTCCTTCTCTTCTGCTGGTCCCTCGCTGAAAATAAATAACAAAACAGTGAATCCCTGTGTATTGAATAGTTGGAAGGGATTAATCCTAATTCAAGAAAAAGAAAGCATACAGTAAAGCAAGACTTTAAAGGTGTTTAAATTATAACAACGGAAAATATTCTACGGGATTTTAAGGTTCTGAATTTTTTTTTACCCAGGTTCCCCTGTCATTCGATCGTCATGTTCGTAAAAATATCCTTTCTTTGGGATAAACTGAGGGTTCTTCCTATCTTCATCATCGTCCAACGGCTTGTCCTTCTCGTCGTCATCCTTCTGCTCTTCATCTTCGTCATCTTCTACTTCTTCCTCAATCTCTTCAACTTCTTCTTCGTACTCCTCTTCCTCGATTTCCTCTGCACTTTCGTACTCTTCAGAATCATGGACTTCCTGAAAGTAAAAGAAAAGTATTACATGGAAACATTGGTATTCAGCATCATCGATTGTTTTAATTAAAGCTTATGCTTACCAGTGGAGGAGATACCGGCTTCGGCTCCGTTTCTGTAGACATCTGACTGTTCACTTTCGTATAGATTGATATAGCTTTTTTTAATTCAATCTTCTCTTACTTTTGAACTCGAGTTATCCCTGAATAAGGATTCAAACCAGAAACACGGATTAATGTGTGAAATTGAAGGGAATCGTATTCCTCAAAAACTAATCAAATTGTATTGTCCAAAATATAATAAAAAAAAACAGAGCGTTTTGAATACCGATACAGGAAACAGGAGTACTTGGACTTTACAAATAAATTGTTTAATCAATGGGAAAACTTTGATTTGGGCTACTCTAAAGCTAAGCCCAGGCCCAAAAACTTTCCCGTCATACTTTCCTAAGCACCATATCATTTAGTATAAGTCCAGTCACTGTTCAATCAGCAAATCTTTTACCGTCCATGTTTTTGACAACGGTAAGCAGACTATCATTGCGTTATAAAAAATACAACGTTCGTCTTTTTATATCGTTTAGCCCGGCCGGGGTATAAAAATGCCATAGTAACGAAACGATCGTTAAAACAAATTTCTCCAGTTGGAGGGTTTTCGTTTTGTCCATGTAATTCATGAATCTGATAATCGAAAAAGACATTCGTGATTTCGACTAAATCCACTTCAATCGGAAGACGAAATGGATCCAGCCGAAACGAATCTAATTACTGAAAGTCCAAGGGATCAAAAGCGTGACAACCCGAATCCGATTCACCGTAAAAAGGCAAGGGAGTACAACGGTGTTGACTACGGTAAGCTGGAGTCGGAATTACAACGCGAACTGGAGGCGGACAAGAAATACTGGATTGAGAACGATGCGAAAATACGTGCCGTCAACTCCGTCGGCACATATGAAGATTTCCGGTAATCAACGGTTTAGTTAAATAAACTAAAAGATATTTTTGTTATCAATCGTTTATCGTTTGCATGTCAAATATACGTTTAACAAATTTTTGTGTTGAACAAAACATTCTAACTTACTTGCTGTTGTTGTTGCTGAAGATTGAAAATGCTTCCTGAAGGATTACGAGTTACGACGATTACTGCAAAATGGCTAAAATTGGTGTTTTAGCTTAAAGAAATTGTTCTAAAATAATCAATTAATGTAAATGCAACACAGTTCCTTGTTTAAAAATATTAACTTTTAAAACATTGAATAACCAATTTTTCCTGCTCGAGTTTTCGTGATAGAAAAAAAAACTTAAAAAAAACTTGAGTGAGGCTTTTCCGTTTCTCTCAAAATTCCAGCCAAGAGATGCCTCTGCAACAGAAAACCTACGCTTTAAAACGTTTTAAAAATTGTTAAAAAAAATGATGTACTGCAATTTTAGAACAAGGGAAATCGTTTCTAACTTCATAACTAATGCACTTTCAGGTTTACTTTCAATGCTCATCATTTTGCAATTACAATGTCCATAGGCAAATTGTGCTGGCAGCACATCTTCGGCCACTGGACAAGAAAGACAAGGACAGCCTGACTCCTGGTGCAGCAATGAACAGCAGAGTGATCTGGAACAGCGCCGTGACGAGCATTGGGAAATGCTGCGCCACAGCGTCAGGTGAAGGTCTTCAACCTCCAGAACCTGTCAAGACGCTGACAAAAGTTCCGACGACACTTGATGCATTTGTCGCTGGATGGAAAGCGATGGACAGCGATGACGCTGCAAAGGCCAATTACCTCAAGAAGCTTACAGAAGATGCCTGTCCATTGAAACAAATATTTTCGTTTGAGGTTCCTGCCAACATTTTACTGGAAATTCTGGAAGTTTTGGGAAATGAACTTTGTGTTGTGGATACTATGCTTGCGCTCCGAGTTTTGCAGTTAGTCGCCCAAAGTCAAAGGTATGCAATCGGTCGGAAATCAAAGTAGTAAAAGTTTGAAATTAACTTTAGAACATCGTATTCTATGTAGATTCGCCATTACTACAGCCTTCCTCACGCAGCTACAACGGGAGAAAATTTCGACGATATTTTCCAGAATCGGCAAATTGCTAGAATGCGAAGCACCTGGAGACGAGGTACCCCTGGAAGAAAATGGGTCATCAATCAAGGAAATAATTCTTTTATTCAATACCGTCCAATCCCTTTACAGCAACCTCATTGAATAACCCACCCCACTTTAGTAGACGGTTGATTGCCACTTGCCAATAGAATATTAGTACCTTAAATATGCCACAAAATCAATAAGGATTAAACAGCCAATCTTGAGGCAAATTATATACCATCTGTTTAAGAAAATATACACTCCTGGAAATTCCTAACTTGAGTACAATTTCGTTACATACAATTCTGCTGTTAGTCCAGCAGACATGGAAGTAAAGCTCCTCTTATTAATATTTTAAAGCCACCAAAGACTGATCCAAAGGTACATGTGTCACCAAGGAAGATTGGGTAAAGGGTGAAGGTTTGAAAATAATTGAAGTTTGAGTAATTAAACTTGTATATAGAATATTTGACCAAAGTCCAGGTTGCACAGGGTTGGTTTACTTGCGTGGCTGGTGCAGAACATGTGGCTTGGACCTATCGTTCTGATTACGCGACGGCTCTGGCTTATCATGGAAAGACTGAACCGCTTTTGCTGAAAATTCCACATTGTCGTCTCCCTTAAGATATGCAGCTGCTTTTGGAGGGCTACACAAAAACACCATCAATCAGACAAATCCATGATTGATCATACATTTAAATAATGGCGACGGATCCGCACCTATTCTGAACATGAGGCACTCCTTCAACTTGGGGCACAGTATCCTCGCTTGTAGACTTCTTCTTCAAACGGCTCTTATCCTGGACAATGCGCATACCACCAGCCTTAACTAAAATTATCAATCAAAATGCACTATTAATCACAATCAATGTATCCAAGCCCAAATTCCGCACGAGCGTCGTACAAACCACCTGTATAACATATTCAAATACCTGCTTGCTGGTGAGCGGGTTGATGAGGGGCACTGTCATCACCAGATTCCTTATCCGACATCTTTTAATTGTTAATTGAGTGATTCGAGTATTTAGGAACTGAAGTAAGGTTCAGGATTCAGGAAAACGAAGATTCCGGACTTTGGCCTTTGACCATATGCTTCTTGCTTCTTCTAGAACTTTTGCTCTTCCTGGAAACGAAGTATCATTACGTCAGCGTTTAATATAAGTGTTGATTAATCAAAAATGGGTTAAAAAATGATTTAACTGACCTTTGACCTCGTTAATTGTCGTCGTTAATTGATCCTTTTCAAATGCAAAAACAGAGAACACACTGTAATTTTTGTGGTTTGCGAATGGTCCGCTTGTTGTGTAGCTATGCAATGTTTACCAAGAGAAATTCAGTGAAAAATTCTCAATGTCACACACAGCAATGCAAAATGGAATTAAAGCAACTACGCACTAATCTCCTGGACAAAATCGTCCCAAAAATTCCTTGACAAAACTCAGTGCTATTATGCGGCATTTTGTGTAGCTTCTTTTGAGAAATTATGGAATTTGACTCCAGGAGGTGAAAAATAAAACAAAAACACTTTCACTCATCAGCTGATTCATGTTATGCGAAAAGTAAACTCTCAATTGGTAATTTTAGAATTGAATTAATTTAAACCATTAATTCAATTGTGTCAATTATCGTTTAGTTTTGGTGAAGTAAATTGTATTCCGTTAGAATTGCGATTTGCATTGTATCTGAGATCCGTGGAAATGGGAATCTGGAAGGAAATTTACTTTCCCTGAGCCGGCGTCGGCAGCATTCAGCAAAGAAAAAGGTACTTAAATGCTGGATTTATATTAATTGTTAATTAAGCTGCTTAATTAATGGATATTTTCTAAATTACGGGTCGTCGCTTCAGGGTTTAGAAGTAATGATAATGTATTAAGTTAGTTGAAGTACAAACAATGGGTTTTTTAAGTTTAAAGCTTGTAAGCTAAAACTCATCGTTTTGTCCTTTTTTTAAGTTTGCATGCATCGAGAAAAAGACTAACGGCCTCAATTGAAAATGGATTCCAGCTCTTCTAGCGACGACGGAGAGGCCAAGAGTGTCACCGTTTTTGCTTCAACGACATCCAGTGTCAAGCCTACTTTCGATACAATAGCATTTACGGTACCCAAAAAAGAAACGATACCAGCGACGCCCACGCTGTTTACTCCTCCGCCCACGGACCCCTACATTCCGACTCCAACCGCTGGAATGTCGAAGACGAACTCAATGGTGTCAATGCTGGCGGATGACCTACAGTCTGGAGATCCAGGAGTAGCTCCTGGAAACCCTATTGGACCGCCCCAGGCTTATTCGGGATTTCCGATACAGTCGAATACTGAAGCGGCTCCAGTTCCAGTGGCCGGAACGGCTCACGTAGCAATTTGTGTCTATGATGAGAGCGATGAAATCATTAGCCCCGCCCCTTTGGGCGTAACAGTTTCTCAGCCAGAGGCAGGAGTGCATGGAATTGGAAGTGGTAATGAGACGCAATTCACACAAAATGAGGAATTGTATACTGAAGCATCTAGTACTCGGGATTCTTCGAGTCCCGTTGTGGTTCAGCAAAGTTCGTCACGCGAAGCCAATTATGATATAAATTTTACTACTCCTCCAATTCCACATGACGAGCAGACGATTCCACAGAGTGTGAGCCAAGCAGATTCTTCTGTTGCGCTGCATTCCCTACCGTTGAATTCTATCAATCCAGTTGAATTTCCAACCATTGGTATGGTCGTGGGTACAAAAATGCAAAATGACACGGAGAATAGTTTTCACTGGAAGGAATACGGGTTAGAAGACTCGACGTACCAGGCATGGATTCCGTCGGATGAGACGAGGAAAGTACTACTTTCAATTTCATCTGATGTGGCTGCCGGCACGCACGTTCCAGATAGAGAAGATATGACAATGCCCGGTGTAATCCTTACCGACGACTTGGTAAATTCACTTTTCACTTATCATTTCAATTTAATTAGTAAATTCCATTTACTTAGTCTAATTTTCCTTTCTCATGTCTAGGTTGATAAAGTAGGCGTAAATGTACAGAGGCTATTTGGTTCACCAGAAGCAGTGCGGAGAAAAACCTTTACCGCTGATAGTGTTTCCCAAGATGACAATGGCCTCCGTGAACTCATTAAGGTGTGCTTGGGATCTTAATCTTATCTTTACTGTTTAGGCAATTAAACCCAAAATAATATA
>JAQFYP010000054.1:0-48484 GCA_034694865.1 Bilobella braunerae
CCACTATGCTTAAAAATCTTTTTTACTTATCAGTATTAAAAAAGCAAAATTTCAAATTTTTAACTCTTGTGCACGCCGGACCATCCCCTTGTTAGTGTATCTCATTTCAAACAATAGCTAGAATACAGCTTACCTGAATTCGAGTAATTTCAGTAAGCGTCAAATATTTATTTTTTTCTTAAACGACATGAAAGCTTAATTTTTTCTACAAGTTTGGTTTCTCACCATTTATTTCCCTAATTGACTAAGGTTGAGGTTAATTAGGTTAGGATTAGGCTATTTTATAACCCTTAACCAAAGCACGTGACCTAACCTTTTGTTCACCAGACTCGCCCCGACACTACTGTTACGACTGCGACAGTCGGTCCGACCTCTACTGCTACCATATTGACGGATCGAATCTCACCTCCATCAAACCGTTGAGCAGGTCCTGCAACGGCTGCTGCGTGAGTCGCAAAATTGTGTTTTTAATAATAATAATAATTAATAATTTTAATAATAATATTTAATAATAAACCCCTCAAACCCTTCCAGTGCTATTTTTCTTTTATTTTTGAGTTTGACCTTTGACCTCAAAATTCTTGACACAATTTTCGACGCATGCGCAACTTCCCTTCACATGATTCCATTTAAGTGAGACTGGGCCTTTACAGAGGAATTTTAAATTAAATAACAGAGCGGAAGTGCTACACAATTACCTTCCATTTTTTTTATGGAAGATAAACTTTAACAAAGTGGAATCTAATCATATCAATCAATGATTGATTGATATAAAAACGATTGATTGAAGGTGGAATCTAACCTCCTAAAAGTAAAGCTATAGAAGAAACCCTCTGCATTTCCCTTTTCTACGTCAACAAAACTTAATGACTAAAGTAAATATCATCTTCCATTTTCTACCAAAAAGGAATCTTGACAACATGGCATTGACCTTTGACATCTCTTGACCTCTGACCTCGAACCATCCACATCACCCTCTACCACATGTGCGTCTCCCTAATTTCACTGATGATTTGACTCGCCATTTGAAGGGCCTGAAAATCAAGATTTTAAAAATCAAACATTTTGATGAAGCACAATTGCAACCTCAAATATCAAAACTCTAAATTTTAAAATTCAAACATTTTGAAGCACAATTTCAACCTCAAATATCAAAACTCCAAATTGCAAAATTCAAACACAACTTGAACAACAAGATTTAAAAATTCAAAGAACACAACTTCTGCAAAATTGAAATATCAAAACGTAAACTTTTAAAACAAACTTCAAATATCAAAATGAAAAATTTTCAAATTCAAACAACACAACTTGAACGTAGAAATTCTAAAATATTTTGTTAAAATTTTTTTTGAATTTATAAAAATTTCGAACTCACTTTGAGCATATCCGCTGCTTCACGCCTTCTCTGTGCGATGTGCTCGGATTCTGCAAGGAGCCCATCGATTTCGTCCTGTTTGTACAGATGACTCACCTGTAATTAAGGTAAAATGTCAAAAATCGTTTTGAACAGACCAGCAAACCTTAACTCTAATTAAGTTTGGTTAATTCAAAGCTAAAGTAAAGTTTTACTTAATGATTTAGTTAATTTCAGTTAACTCACAAGCTCTGACTGAAGGTTATCCTGGACAAAGTTGACGAGGAAGTGCATGACGGCCTTGGGAACAGAGTCCTGAATGGACTTGCGCACAATGACAAAGTACGATTTAATAAGGTTCTCGATTATACGGCAGTCACGGTGCTCGCGGTCGGACAAGTTCGGTGTGGAAGTGGGTTCGCCGTGAAGGAGGTTCACAACAGACTTCTTCTTAACTGGACTCCCCAGCTCAAGACCGTGGACGTCACCGTGACCGTGTCCCTCACCGTTCATCATCACTTGACCACCGCTACCTGACTGCTGCTGAACGGGCGTCTGCGCCGTGCCCTTTCTCGCTTGCGGCGTGTTCGGACCATCGTGGACGGGTGTGTTCTCCGAGGACTTTCCCATCACGTTTCCGAACCACGACTGTGAAAAACCGTGGGAAAAAAATATATAAAAAAAATCCCATTTCTATTATAACTAGAATTATAAAAAAAATTTTACGTTCAGTATTAACTTAATTAATTTCATCTTGTACTTTAGTTAACTTAATTGCACTTTAGTTAACTTTAATTGCACTTCAGTTAACTATAATCAATCGTACTTTTGACTGACCTTTGACCCCTCGACCACCTCCTGAACGTTATTGGCCAGTGCCTGAGCCTGAGCCGGAAGTGGATTCCCGACCATAAGTTGATTGCGCTTAAGATTCTTGTCGTGATGATGGCGGTGTTCCATGACTTCCATGGAGCGAAGGGCCAGGTCAGTTTCCCTGTGAAAATCAGGGTGCTTTGTGTTGATGTAGGCCAATTCGATGGCCACCAAATTTTCGACCATTTCGTTCGTCGTGGGGAGGCGTCGCCGAAGGAGGTGCGTCACGACGTCGATAATTTTCTCATGCACTTTCGGAAAGCGCAGCATTTCTTGCTGTACCTCCGTTCCGCAGTGCTGAATGATCCGCTGCATTTCTTCGTGCACTAATTCTACGCAGCGAAGACTTGGCTCCTCGAGTCGCCGAATTTGCCGCTTCACCAACAGCTCAAAAGTGACCTATAAACCAAACAATTTAACTAATTGGAGTTGTAATTAAAACTAATTAATTAACTAATAATTATAATAAAATACAAGTGTAATACAATTTAGTCAAGTTTACAAACTATTTTTTACTCAAATTGTTTCATTCAAAATTCAAATTCAATGTAAAACGCCGTACAAAATTCTTTAAATTTAAATTTGAGGCAAAATCATTTTAGTGAGTTGTCGGTGTTGACCTGGTACCACTTGTCATCGCGGTTTTTTTTATTAGCCCATTTGCAGGCCGTGCGTTCGTTCTACTAGCCAAATAAGCCCGTCCGAAAACTGAGGACTTTTTTGAGGGACGAAAAATGAAATTCTGAAAAATGAAATGGAATTTTTGAAATTTTCCCCAGTCTCTCAAAAGTCCTCGGAATCTTAGGAAGGGCTTGTTTGGCCGCTCATTTGCATAAACAACAAGTGTTACACAATCGACCTGCTGGATTACCTCCGGGACGAAAAGCGCGGGTCGCGGTCCCGTCGCATTGCGAATCGCTGTCAAAATGTCCAGCTTCGTGAGTCCGCTGACCGGGTCAATGGACAGGAGCGTATTGCCAAAGGTTTCGTGGAAAATGTAGCAAATCCGAGCACCGCCGCACAGTTCCGTCGTTTCGATATTCCGCGCCGTGCCGTTGATAGTTGCGTTATACGACGACGCGAACTTTGTAATGATCTGCAGGAGCGTTTGTGACTTGTCACGCACATCGTCCCCGTAGGATTGGAGAACGGCTTGGAATTGGGAAATCATCATGTTGACTCGCGTCTAATCAAAAAAAGAATCATGAATCAAGCAATCGTTTATCAAAATCATAATCAAGTAAATCGTTAATCAATCAAAGTCAAGAAGTAATTCCCAATCAAAGTAAAATGATCGTTTTGACGGACAATTAACTCTTAAATTCAACAATCGATGATTCTAACTTAACCATTAAGACAATTATGTAATTAATTAATTAGCTAATTAATCTAAATAATTAGTTAATTAACCTTAAGTTCCGGTAGACAGTCCCTGATGTGGTGCATGAGGAGTCGATTCAGCGTTTTGGCCAAGTAGGGCGTTCCGCTTCGTGACGCGAGCGTAGGGTACTTGCGCTGCAGAAAGGCTGCCTCGTCCTTGAGGGCGTCTTCGATGGCCTTATTTGTCTGAATATCAAGTTGAGATCGATTGACGACGCCGATGATGCCCAGTTTGACAGGGACAACGCGTCCGCAGAGTACTTCGACAGCATCCGTTCCAGCGTCCATCAGGTCCAACTTCGTCACGACGCCAAGGGTCCTTCGTCCATCGGGGTCCACCTCTTTGGCCAACTTGAGGCTCTCGGAAGTGGCCATGTCATTGTTGGCAGGGGAGACGGCGAGGATGATGCAGTTGGGGTTCTTGATGTAGGAGATGATTAGATCGTTGATTTGGTCTTCAATATCTTCCGGTTGGTCACCTGCTGGGACCTGGAAGACAAAAGGTTCATTTTTCAGAGTTTAAACAAATTACAATTTTTGAAAACATGGAACAGCTTGTTCAAATATTGAACGGAACAAGTTAATTAGTTAATTGCTTCCCTTAATTGTACTGTTGTTAATTGTTAGTTTAATTAAGTGTACCTTAACAATTCCAGGGAGATCAACGACACTCAAGTTGACAACTCGGCCAGAGTAGACTTTGAGATTAATTGGTTCTGGACAAATCCCCTTGTTATTTCCAGCCTTACGATTCGTCTCCGCCTCGATTTCCTTCCGCACTTCGTCAAAATCTGTGTAGACCTTGTCCGGCTTATGCAGGAATTTGCACCATTCTTCTACGTCCATTGTTCCTTTGAATTCGACAAAATCGTTAATCATCAATCAACAACTCAATTAATCGACCTATCGCTAAAACAGGTGAACTATGAGCTTGACAATGACACAGAGACCGTCACCGTCACTGATTGCGACTGCCTGCCTGCCTGGGTGATCATGACCATGAGACAGAGAGACTCAACTGTCAGGAACCATAATCCGAATTCAATGTCCAGGTACCATGGCCTTGACATAGTGTCGGAGACCATGACCATATCAGTGTAAATGACCCATATCGTGGACATGTCCAGTCCAAAGCATTTACCTTCCTTTGTGGTACGATGCTCCCTGTCCTCCTTCGGTGTGTACACTAATTGAAGTACTAGTGGACATCGCGTGACCGTTCCAGTACCGCGCGGAAGGAAGGTTCGTCCCACCAGGCTCTCGAGCACTGAACTTTTACCGGAACTCTGCAAATGGTGGTACATTTAGATGAACTCAATTAACTTTTACAACTTAATTAACTTTAGCTTAATTGACATCAGTTAATTGACTGAGCTTTCAATTAGTTAATTGCCTCAATTACCTGTGTCCCCACCACGACGATTTGCGGCAGTTGAATGGCATCGGCTCCGATGGTGTTGAAGACATCTTGGAGTTTGTTGATTACCGGAATTAGTGCCTCCATCCTTCCAGGAACTTACGGCATAAGGACCACTCGACTACACCTACCGTACACCTGAGCTCAGGTTAATTGACTCTTACTAATTAGTCTACCGTTAGCGCTATGTTTAAGTTAATTGAGAGTTAATTAACGAGGATAATTAGTTAATCAACTTGACAATTAACTTTGAGGTTAGGAGCAGACTTGGCTGCTCAAATGAGAAAGAGCTCAGAATGAGGAAAGAGTTTCTCTATTTGTCGAAGAGGGGAGGATTGCACATGAGGAAACAGAGATGGGTGTAATTGAGTCATGTTATTACATAAGGGTTGCGTGACCTTTGACCTCTGCATTATGTCATCAAGGTCAAATCAACAAAACAATTTACATGCCATCAATTAATTGAGGTAATTGAGCCGTTAATCAAAAATAAATAATTCAAAAAATGATAAGCTTTAGAGAAGTCATTCTGTCATCATCCATTCATGTTTTGGCATAATGAAAACAGCACGTAAATAGTCCCGCCATTTTGAATTCAAATTGCGGAGCTATGACCGGGCTTGCGCAGAGGAGTAAGGGAGCCATTGACCTCTTGCATTCTTGATTTTTAAACTCGTTGAATGAAACGTGAATCAACGACAGACAGAGACAACGACGACGGTTCATCACTTTGATTTTGTAAGTTAATTAATTGTAAAGTTAATTAGCATCATAGTTAACTTAATTGAAATTTAATTGTTCAATTAGCAATTGGCAAGACAGCCCAGCTCGTGATGGGTGGTGCTTCATCGGTACCCGCCGCGGCGGTGGCCCTTGACTACGAGTCGGATACGTCAACACCGTCCGAGTACATGGATGCGGAGAGCGGCTCAGAGGAGGATTCATCGCAGCCTGCGATGAATTTGCAACTGATGTCACGGTCTGGAAGGAGCGCTTCTGTCGTCACTTGTGGTCGCACGGTGTCCGAAGCGTCGAGTCATGACGCTGGAAGCCTCATGGTCAACTTCGACGCTCAAGAGTCGGAAGAGCGGAACGGAGGTGAGGAGGAGCAATGTCACGGTGGCCGCGGCGGTGACCTTGACATTCATCGCAAGGACGGCGCTTCGGAGGACTTGGAGGAGTCCTTTGGATCGGAGACACTGACCGACGTGACCTCAAGGTCGCTCTTGTCCGAGTCCGAGTTCCAGTACGTCTCGTCCAAAGCGGTCAATCTGTCGTCAGGGTCAGTTGACATTGACAATGGACGGATGGAAAGCGAGGGCCAGGAGACTACTGGGTCATCTTCACTCTCTCTACCCGGTCCAGGAAGTGACGTCGTGGTCATTGACATAACGGACCATGACAATCTGGCCGGCGGAAACGATAAGGTTGATGTCATGAACGATGTCAATGCCATGGACGATGTCAGGCAACCCAATGTCATTCTCACCCGATGTCTTACTGAAGTATCACCGAGTCCACAAAATGTTGAGCAAAAGGAAACAACGGCGGAAGGAAGTGTCTCGGATCTTCCGGCTCATATCAAGTACACCTTTGGAACTTGTAAGTGACAAAGTCCAGTTGACACGAGGACACGACTCTTAACATAATAATTGAATTGTCAATTAAAGTTAATTGCCTTGTTAGTTAAGTTAATTGACTTTGTTTAGTTAAAGTTAATCGTTCATTAACCTCCACAAATTGCAGACGGTCCTGTCTACCAGTGCATCTGCGGGAAAGCGTTCGCTTCGAAGCAAAATGTCGGCTACCACAAGAACTGTGACGGAAGCGAAAAAGAGTACAAGTGTCCGCACTGTGTCAAGCAGTTCAGCGTCAAGTGCCACTTTGACGTTCACTTGCGCCAAGCGCACGGTGGTGCTGTTTACAAGTGCGACGTTTGCGGCAAGACCTTTCGACGCAAGAATCGCTTCGTCACGCACATGCGCCAACATACAGGTTTGTAAAACCAGAACGAATTCGACATTCTCTTGACTTCTTCGTTTTCTAAATTTTTGCGTTCAGGTTCTAAACAATTCAAAAACCTTATCTAAAAAAAATTAAAAAATTTGATTTTCCGAAACCTCTTTCAAAAACTTTCGAATTTCTAAAAACTTTTTAAAAAAGTGAATTTTTTGAAAACTTTGTTTTTAAAACTTCAATTTTTCAATTGAAGGAGAACGCCCGTACGCCTGCAAAGACTGTGACCTCAAGTTCGTCTCACGTGACCTTCTCCGCTTCCATTCATACAAGCACGTTCCGCCACAGCACATTTGCACGCTGTGTGAAAAAACGTTTATTTCAGGACGGAATCTCGAAAGACACATGCGCACGCATGCTGCCAGTAAAGTCATTTAACGTGATAAACAATTTGTTTACGACTCATTGTTGGTTTATTGTTTCAGGTTCAAATCTTGTTTGTGAGCAATGCGGACGGAAGTTCACTGGCAAGTACTTCCTGGACGATCACATGGTCAAGTATCATCCCAAAATGGAGTTTGACCCCGTGACCCAAGAGCTCCGCCCGATCTACGACCATCAGTGCACCCACCCTCAGTGTCGCAAGATTCTGCACAACGCTGAGCAACTGCGCAAGCATGAGGAACTCCACGCTCGCTTTCCAGGTACAAGTCCATCTTACGCTGGCAAATAGCGCTGAATTGTAAGCGACATTTTAAGTAACTTAATCACCAAAAATTACCACTAATTGCCAATTAACAATTAATTAATTGTAGCTCCCTAAAATTCAGATGTGGAAGGATTGCTCAAGAACTTCGTTTGTGAAGTGTGTGGGAAAGCGTTCACTCGCGCTGCCAACTACAGAAGACACGCGATGTCATCTCATCAGAAAAAAAAATACAGGAAAATCAATCAGCGATTTCAGATTCCGTCCCAATAATTATGCATAATTGTCAAAACTCAATTAACTAATTGTCATAGAAGTTAAAATAATGTATTATTTTTTGTATAATTGTCAAAAACTCAATTAACTAATTGTCATGAAGCTAAAATAATCTCAATTTACTAATTGTCGCAGAAGTTAAAAGAATGTAAAATGTCTATATCAAATCTCAATTAACTAATTGCCATGTAGGTTAAAACAATTGTCAAAATTAGCTAAATCTCGATGTTAATGCTTGATCAATTTTATTTTTCAGTAATTTCTAAATCTCGAATGTTTGTTCGAATCTTAAGCTTGGCCTTTGTCTTTTTTGCGTCTCTCTACACTCTACAATCAACTAAACTAACTTCTAATTAATCTAATTACAATTAAAAGATCAACTTTTCAACTAACTTCGATTAGAGCAGACCTTAATTACAATTAAGCTTTTAAAGATGGGATTTGGACTCGTTGAGACTAATCGTAGCTCTCTGACTCTTGCTGCACAATGTGCATGCGCCGTGGACTCTTGACGCGAAGTGCAGCCGAGTAGGGATTGGCAGTGAGATGAAGATGAAGGAGAGACAGGTCGTCTGAAACGGGACTTTTTCGTTCCAGCCCCAAGCGGCAGCGTATGAAGCGCGCTACCAGTTTCTGCGGGCGGAGCTGCCATTCATTTAGCACTTCTTTCGGAGCAGAAACCTTAAAACCACAAATAACCTCAATTAGCTAATTTTAATTAATTTAACTAACTTTAACTCGCTTTTTAACTCAAATTCAGCGCTACCTGATCTCCCTTGAGACGATCGAGCAGCGCCACACAGACGACCGCCGCTGGAATGCCCGAATGGTGCGTCAACGCTGCAAATGCCAGCGATTCCATCTCAATGTTCGTCACGCCGCTGCGATGTAGATGGTGAACGTATGCCAACTTCTCCTTTTCAGTGTACTCACAAAATGCACCATCAAGGCGGCCTTGACCTTCGTAAAAGTCATCCGTACCTGGAATTAGCAAAAATTAATTTTCGATTAACTAAACCCTGATTACTTGACTAATTGCAATCAATCACTAATCAAATCCTAAATCAATCTAAATCGATCAGACAAAACGTTTTGCTCCTTCTTACACAACGTCTTTCCACTGTGCGTCTCGTAAGGACTGTCTCTCTCATTGGCCAAATCCATGAGTTCTTTCGCCAGACTCTGATCCAGGCGAGCCGAGCGCCGAATCTTCTTGCCAAGAACCGACTGCGCCAACAAAAAAAATGAATTTTCAAAATTATGAAAATGTGTTTTCAAAATTTTCAAAAGCTTACCAGCTCCAAAAACGGTTTGAGCTCAGGGTTGAGTGCTTCTTGTGTAATGATGACATTTCCGCCATCAATTCCGATGCCACCACAAGTTCCAATACGAAAGAAAACAGGATCCTTCACTTTGGCATGATACATCAACTTGATGAGTTCGTGGAGCAGGATCGAGACCGAAGGAACACCCATTCCGTGCTACAAAAACGATCAAAGCCAGTTAAAATCTCAATTAAAATAATTATCTCTAATCTTAATTGACCAATTAGTTAATTGTACTTACGCTCACAGAGAGTACAGGGCCCACTTTGTACATCGAATATCGATACGAATGGTGGCTGATGTCTTGCAGCTGCGTCCCCGTCGGAAGCTTGTGCCCAATCTCCTTCATAATGAAGTAGGCAAACTCCTCCATCCTCTTCGGCGTCCCCCCAATGCACACAAACTACATCGAAAAACACAAAAACTGACATCAAAAACACAAAGTGCAAAATTGAGATACACACAAAGTGCATCATCCGGAATACACACAAAGTGTAATATTGAAGTACACACAAAGTGTATCATCCGGAATACACACAAAGTGTATCATAGAAATACACACAAAGTGTAAAATTGAAGTACACACAAAGTGTATCATCCGGAATACACAAAGTGTATCATCGAGAATACGCACAAAGTGTATCATCGGGAATACACATAAAGTGCAACATCGAAATACACACAAAGTGTATCATCCGGAATACACACAAAGTGTATCATAGAAGAAATACACACAAAGTGTATCATAGAAGAAATACACACAAAGTGCATCATCCCGGGAATACACAAAGTGTATCATCGGGAATACACACAAAGGGTAATATTGAAGTACAAAGTGTAAAATCGAATTACACACAAAGTGTATCGAGAATACTCACAAACTGTAGCTGCGGGAATACACACAAAGTGTAATATTGAAGTACACAAAAAGTGTAACCTAGAAATACACAAAGTGTATCGCAAATACATACAAAGTGTATCGGGAATACACACAAAGTGTAACATAGAAATACACACAAATTCTAATATTGGAGTAGTACAAAGTGTAACATCGAAATACACACGAAGTGTAACGTGGAAATACACAAAGTGTAACGTGGAAATACACACACAACGTGTAACGTGGAATTACACACAAAGTGTATTCAAAATACACACAGTCACCATCGGAATACACACAAAGTGTAGCATCGCAAAACACAGAGTGTAATGTCAAAAAACAGGATCGATATCGAAAACCACATCGAAAATTCCATCAGCCCTTATTTCCTTAAGGACCCATTTTCGTTTCCAGGTAATTGGCAATTAACTCACCTTCACATCAGAGAACATCTCCACCAAGTCATGTGACTCGGAGCCAAGAGCCAAGTGGTAGAGAATGTCTTGGTCCATTAGCTCAATATGGGGATTCCGCAGCTTCACGCTCCCATTCGTGTACCTAATAAAAAGTATTCCCAATTCCCAAATTAATTATTTCCAACAACTAATTACAACTTAATTAACTTCTACCTCTAAAATTAACTTTTTCATAATTAAAAGTAACTTTTTCTACTTCTTAATTGCAATTAAAACCTGATTAGAGACTCGTGAGGACCATCTTCATAAGAGCAACTCTCCAAAACAATTCCGTCATCTTCAGACGCTCTTCTCTTGTAATTCTCATTTTCACAACTTTCCACTACTTCCTCCAAATTCCTCTCATTTCCCATATCAGAAAAAAAAAATTCAAAAATCGTTTTCAAAATCTATCAAAAATAGCTTTCACAAACGTTCATAAATCACTTTCAAAATATTATCAAAAACTGCTTTCAAAAACGTTCAAAAATCACTTTGAAAAACTTTCAATACCCTTTCAGAAACTTTCTCAAATGTCTTTCAAAAACAAACTTGCAAATCGTTTTTAAAGCAATTTCGAAAATCTATAGTTCAATTACACTAAATATCTAGAATCTGACGACTCCAATTGTTTCTCTAAATCACTTAATTGTTTTATCGTAGTTAGTTAACTACAATTGAACTTAAATTTAATTGTGACAATTAGTTTGACAAAACTAACGATCGTTTTGTCTTTTTACTTCTGACTCTGTTCAAATGAAATACAATAGCCTTAAGTAGACTTTTCTTTTACGACGCTGTCACGCCCCCATGACCTCTCAACGCCCTTCTCCGCAAAAATTGTCACTCATCCAAATCCCTGCTTTAATCGCTTTTGATTGACACTTTATTAAGAACGTAAAAAAAAGAAACAAACATCCGACGACAGCGCATTTTCTAAATGAGCGGCGCAAACCTCCATTCATTCACTTTACAATCGTCTTCAATCCGCCGCGCAGACCTCGACTCATTTCCTCAGAATTTCCCCCGTCTGCACTTTTATCTCAAAGTTTTCAAAACCATAAAAAAAAAAATCGTCGTTAACCTCTTCCTTTTCCCCTTATCATCAAAACGGACTTTTTATTTTTTAAAAACAAGGTTACATTTTTTTTTTAAAACAATGTTGGTGACATGTCACCAGTGACCACTTACTCGTCATCGTCCCACTCTTCGTCCATGTCAACGCCCCCCTCCTTGACCACTTGCTCTGACATGGCTCACTTTCGTCACCTTCCAGACTTGTGCCACTGGAGATATTATCTGCTCCACTCCAGAAGAGAACTGCCTTTCACTCCCACTTTCACTGCTCCAAAAAATTCGAGACTTCACAGGACCGCGGCGGCGCAAGTGCGTGTTATTCTTCTTTTTTCTTGTCGAGAGAAAGTAGTTCAGCCCGTTCTTTTCTGGAAGCGCTGGAAGAATAGAATGCAAATCGCTGTTGCGTGGGAGCAGCGTCTGCAGCGTGCCTCGCCTCGAGGAACCTTGACCTTGACTCGATTCTCCAGGACTTCTCCAGGACGGATTATCCAGGACACCAGATGCGCCTTGCGTGAGGGCATGGGACTAATGGGAAAATGTACAGAGGGAATCAAAAGCTTTGCTTCACCACAAAACCACATGCTCATAAAGACAATTCATTGTCTTTTCTAAAGAAAAATAATCTCATATAGTTCCATTGCAAAGTGCAAGGTTTTGAATCAGGGCCTTTCATAAGAGGTGTCAGTTTTTTGGTAATCATTGAAAATTTTTTAGAACAAACAAAAAATTTAGAACAAGAAAAAAAAAAGGTCTGTTCTAAAACAACTTACCAGTTGCTGACACCAAGCTTTTTAGACCACTGGAAATCGACTGTAGAATTGATGAAAATTCTGAAAACGATAAAAAAAAACATTTGTTTAACCAATTTTTTAAAAATTGTTGTGATTCTATTTTTTCAAAATTTCGTTTAAAAAAAACTTTTTTTTTAAACTTTTTCAGATAGGGGCGAAAGAATATCCCAAACTTAATCGTCATTCTTGTTCAGATGAACTATGCGGTCATCACTTATATGCACAAATGCAAATTTATTCGAAGTAAGATAAAAACATAAAACTTACTTTCAATTGACTGACGCTGAAACGCTGATTCCTTGGACCTCGATGCAACTAAAACAGAAAAGAAAACACTTGGTGAAAAAAATCAGCGATTATTACACATACTTAATTCCAAAAGAGCAAAAACGATTTTTTTCTAAATCTTTCAGAGAAATTGTTTTAGGGAACAATGAATCTTCATATGTCGATCAAAGCGAGCTGAGTTGGTCATCATGAGATAGTTTAGAATTGAAGCGATTTTGAGACCCTTTTACAATCGCCGATTGTTTTGTAGGTCAAAAGGTCAAATTACCTTAAAATAGAATTTTAAGAGGCAACTGGGCCAGTGTCCTCATGTCATGTCAACGGTCACGTGACGAGTGGTCCACGGTGCTCCGTCACCAATAATCAATGACATGGCAGTACTGCAGTGGGACAGTGACCATGGTCCATGTCACCCTGAAAACAAATCACGTGATTTCAATTGAGCGCTTAGAATCCTTAACCTTTTGTTTTTGTCTGAGATTGTCAGAGTAGGTAATTTGGGAACAATGAATCTTCATGGAATATCAAAGCGAGCTGAGTGAATCATCACTTACAAATTTATTTTACATTTTCAAAATTTTGAAAATGTTTTTTGAACTCACCTATTTCAATAAGTTGTCCACCATGATCTGATTTTTTTTTAACTTTTGCCCCGAGCGTTCTCTATAAACAAAAACAGCGATTGATGAGAAATTAATCAGCGCTCATCGCTTAAGCTTTTTATTTAACTTTTTCAATCTCATTGAGTTATTGCAAAAGCAAGTTTTGAATCAGAAAAGGCCTTCATAAGAGGTGTCAGTTATTTGCTAATCATTGATAGGTCAAATTAGAAGTAGAAAAGTAGATGGTTGCTTACCTGGAAAACACACCGCCCGGAACTTTCAAGGAGGAAAAGACAAGTTGTCTGAAACATAATTAGTGAAGTTCGATTAGATTTATGTAAAATTAGTTAATTATGGTTACGGATTTGATTAGGTTTTGGTTTTCAGATAGGGGCGAAAGAATATCCCAGAATTAATCGTCATCGCAATCAGATGAACTATGCGGTCATCAGCAAATTTATTTAATGAACTCTACTTAATTGCAATTAACTAAAACACTTACGTTTTAGTCTTTGTCATCGAATTCTGGATTCTGATACGATGTTAATTGATGGCTTTGATGAGTGATGTCAAACTTTTTAGCCGATAGTACAACAATCAGCTAATGGTGAATTCTAGAAAAAAAAAGATTCTTTAGAAGATAAGAGTTTAATGTTCAGATAGTATATCGATAGTTGGATCTAGTGGATAGCTCATGCTCAATGCTATCGATTATCTCATAAGATACTTTGCAAAATGCAAGTTTAAAATCAGAGAAAGCCTTCATATAAGAGGTGTCAGAATTAGAATCATTGATAATTTATGCGATCATAAACATTAACAAAAATGTCATCTAAACAAATTACCATAAAAAGCAATCCGAATTCAGTTTCAATTCAATTCCTTCATTAATCGTTTTCATGTACAATCTGTAAATAATAAAACAAAATTATGTAAACATGGGTTGCTTAACATCATTGTTTAAATAAACAACTGGTTGTATCAGATAGGGGCGAAAGAATATCCCAAAGGTTGGTCGTCATTCGCTTCAGATGAACTATGCAGTCATCATGTGACAAAACACGAATACAAAGAATGTAACAAAGTAAATAAATTACGTTTTAGAGGCAGAGTTCCGATTTCGATCGCTGATTTCCCGGAACGCTGAAATTCATTTCGACTACTTATCAGCGTCAACGTTGAATTCGCTGATGTCCCCAGACGTGAATCGCTGCACCTTCTCCCCCTTCGCTGCCAAAATCTCCTCAATGTTCTTTCCAGCCGCATCCTCGAACCAACCCAAGTTATCAGCGATCAAGTGATGGCTCTTGCACAACGTGCACGTCACGATCACCACGCCGTGATTGTACGTCTGTTTCGAAAAGGTATAGGAATTCGGAGTGTTGCAAATTCTAAAAAAAAAAGTTTTAAAAAAAGTTTTAAAAAAAGTTTAAAAAAAGTTAAGATTTAGCTTCTATTCAACCCTTTGAAAAAAGGCCTTATCTCAAGTACCCTCTTTAAATAAAGGTCTTATCTTAAATACCCCTTAAGGGCACTTAAAGCCTTTTTTTCCTGAAAGGACTACCCTGTGCCTGTCCCTTCCAGGTAAAATGACCTTTTTTAGTAATTGACCTTTTTCATAGAAAAAGGTATTTTTTCCTTACTTGCAGGTAAGACTGAGGAAGAGCTTGGCGCCAACGTCTCCCAGTACTTTTCCATCGCTGATCCCACCTTCGCCGGCTTTTGATTGGTCAATCTCTTTGATAATTGATCCAGCGATGCTCTGCTTATCAGCGCTACACAGGAAGCCGCATGTATGAAGCGAATGACCGTGCCACGGCGCACCGCTTTTGTGTTCTTGAACAAGAACACTGCCATGACCGCTGCGCAGTGGCGAAAAACCGTTCGATTGACCTTTCGTCGCAGCGTGGAGCAGAAGACGATGGCGGCGAAGAATGGAACGCAACATCCTTGACCTCGCTCTCTGCAATCAGAGGACAAAGCAAGTGATTAAATTAACAATTAACTAACTAATTACTAATTAAGTTAGCAATCGTCAACTAATTTAACGTAACAATTAAGTAACAACCAATTAACTTAAATTCTGATACCTACGATTTCTAAAATGGTAAAAATTATAATCAAACTAACCTTTGACCTTATAAACCTTTCGATTAGCGTTTAACTTGTCCATTTAGAGTTAACTTAATTAAGTTTCACTTACCAGTACCTTGACCTCTTGACCTTTCGAGGGTTACTTCGTTGTGGAGCTCTAATTAATCGCGATTAATTAAAGTTAATGATTTAACTAACGCACGCCGCACGCAGCGTGCTTGTTTAATAACTTCGAAAAGCGTGCACACAGCATGGCACGAGTCCGGAAAACGCCACTTCACTAAATTGTCGCATCTTCGCTTCACAGCTCTTATGGTCTCAAACTTTTCCACGGCGTTGAGGTGGGCAAATTTTATCTCTAATTTCAAAATTAAAATCAGCATTAACTAAATGCCAATTAACGTAAATCTAACTCTGAGTAATTGAGTTCAAATTAAAAATTAATTAACTGCTAAACTAACTATAACTTCAATAATTTACTAAAAGAAAAGCCACTTTGTTATCATCTCATTTCGCTATAAAATATAGTGTCGAATTTCCAAAAATTCAAAGCTTCTAAAAAAAACAATCTTAATAAGTGCTTCAACAAAGAATCAAACAGCGCTTCGAAAGCTCTTCATAATTAAAATTTCGATTAAAATTTCAATGTTTTTTTTTTAATCCAAGAAAAACATTATGATTTATTGAAAGAAAGACGCCATCCAAGACAAAATCATTCGACGATTTAATTCAACGTCGTTAAGAAGTGTCCCTGCGTCCCTGCCTCGATGACTTGTTTTTATGTTGAAAATTTAAAAATAAAAAATAAATTTTGAAAAAGCTAGTTTTTTTTTTTTTTTTAAATTAAGTTAATTTTATTCAAAGATTATCAGAAGCTAATTAATTAATTAACTCTGACTAATTGATGTTCAAACTAGAAATTACTTACTTAATTAAATTACTGCAAAAATTTGCAACACAAAATCTTGCATCATTTGCAATAATGTAGTTTTATAAATTTTCAAAAATTCAAAATTTCTGAAAAAAAAAAACTAAAGAATGCCAAAACAAATCAAACCACAGGTTCGAAAAATCCTCAAAATTAAACGAAATTTTAAATTTTTGTGCTTTTAGCTCACTTTTTTTTTATGTTTTAGAAAAGATAACTTGGTCTTTTATTTAAAAAGGAAGACACCATCCACAAACATCACGCCATTCAAAAATAATTCATTTGATGTATTAGACAGTTCAATAGCTTACAGTTTTGTTAGAGGTTGCATCGTAAAAGGTATTGAATTCTGTGAGTTGAATTTGATAAATAAAAGTTTTTCTTTATTATTGTAATTATATTTAAGATTATGAAATTTTAATGTTTGAAAATACAAATCCTAATTTAATTATTCATAATTTATTTACTAATTCAACTCTAATTAACTGTTGTTCAAACTACAGATTAATTAATTAATTGACTGCAGAGTGTAAAAACTTGCCCCAAAAAATCATCATCCTATTTCGCAATCACATGAGTGTTAAGAATTTTCAAAAATTAAAAAAAAAATTGAAAAAAAAGCAAGAACTGAAGACTGCTTAAACAAACAAGCAATTCCAAAAGTATTCGTAATTAATTTTTTTCTTAAAATTTGGTATTTTTTCTACCTCACGTTTTCATAAAAGAAAACTTTGCTTTTCATTTGAGGAGGAAGACGCCATCCAAAAATAATTCATTTCAAATATTAGAAAAATTCACAAACTTGGAGTTCGATGAGTCCCCTTTCGTATACATGCAAAGTTGTAACATACACATAATTTGAGAGTTTTAAATTTGATTAATCAAATGAAACTTTGTTAGGTTCAAGTAATTTTTTTTAATTATTGTAACTTTATTTAAGATTATAAAATTTAAACAATTGATAAATGACAAACCCTAATTAAATTATTTATAGTTAATTAATTAAACAATTTGACAACTTAGGAAACGCTGGAAAATTGATGAACTTGGTTGGTTGGTGGTCCATGGCTTCTGGCACTCTGATTTTTAAATTACAATTAACTTTTTCAATTAAAGTTAACTTTGGTTAATTATAATTTAATTAAGTTAATTATAATTTAGTTAAGTTATTTTAATTTAATTAAGGTTAAATTGCACAATTAGTTAACTAGGGTCCGTTTGGTGTTTCCTCGACTCGAGGAACGTGACGCTCTTTCTTTGCTACTTGATCCTGAGTAGGGGGTTGTCGGGGTCAGTGGTGATGTCAAAGGCGGGGGGTCGGGGTGACGAGGGTCGTGACCCCGTGGGGCTGGGGGAGGGTGACCCCGCAGGGGTCACGTGGTATGGGGAACTAGTTGACACTTTGATGGCCGGTGGCGTTGGCAGCGTGCGCCGCTTGACCTTGTCCTTCTCCTCGTCCGAGTCATCTGACGACGGTTCCTTCGTCACCGTTTGCGACGATTTTTTCTTCATTAGGGGGTTCGGGGGTCGCCCCGACTGTCGTCGCGAAGGGTCACCGATGAGCTTGTCGTTCTCACGGCCCTTGACCGCCGCGTCGTCGCCCAGGGGGCAGCAGCAGCAGATCCTCGACGCCACGGCGGGGGGCACCCACCGCCGCCACCCGAGGAAACTTGACATGGACATGACAGGGACGTGTCAAGAGGCGGAGGAGCGTGACGGGCAACTGTCCACGGTTTCCACGGTTCGTTCTGGAACTGGATCAATAGACGATCAATTAATCAATTCCAATTAACCTCATTTCGGCCACTCTCCCTTGACCCAATCATAGTCCATTAGAGCTCACAAATGCTCCAAAACCGAAAACATAGGCGAAACATGCATGTTGGCGAAAACATACCACAACATGCATGTTGGCAAAACATGCCACAACATGCAAGCTTTGCTATAACATGCCCACAACATATGTGTTACATTTTGGTCAACATGTACGTGCGTGAAAAATGCAATTGCTAAAAAAATTGGATTTTTAATGAGAGAAAGAAATGATTATCCGTTAAAAAAGCTCTTATGTTTTGAATATTTTAAACATACCGTGTGGTCAATTGCTAAAACGGAATTACATTTTTAACATGATTTTTTTTTTCAACTTTAAAATTGAAAACATTAACATTTTATGATCACATTTTTTTAAATACAGGTAAATAAGTACTCTTGAAGGGCAATAACACCGTTGTGAAAAACCGTGGTAAAACCCGTTGCAAATTAATTTTGAAAACAGTTTATTGTCCCATAGGCGCGGCAAAAGCTGAATGCGAAATGCAACTTGTAATCTTACATTAGAGGCCCGAGATGTTGACGCTGGAAATGACAGCCAATCAGAACTTAGCTTTTTCACTTTCTCCTCAATTGGCTCCGCTCCCTTTCTCCAGGAAACAAAACTGAAGACCGCTCCTTAACCGTTACCTGTTTCTTAATTGTCCAGTAGACCGTTGCAGACGCTGGACAAGTTGCTCTCCAGCGATATCTCCAGCACTGACTTCCAGCGTCTTTTCTCCAGTTTTCCTAGTTGATTGACATTGACGTTGAGACGACCGCACCGTTAACCACCAGGAAAACCAACTTCCTTCGTCTCGTCGCTTCTCAGCGCACCGTTGCTCTTATCAGATTTAAGATTTTTTTTTCAAGATTAATTGCAATTTAATTATTTGAGTTTTGCATAAAACTTTAGCTTTTCTAATTGCGAAAAACCGTTGAACCACCGTTGACCATTGGCCGGTTCGAGCGGTTTTGACAGCGGGAAGCATAACAGTTCCACTTTTCGTTTTCCGGGAACTTTTTTCCAGAATTGTTTTTACAAAACGCTTTTCCTCATTTTCTCTTTCAACAAAAAGTTCTTTTAATTCCTCCGTCGTTAATTATTGACTAAATAATTAGTCCACTAATTGTTCTTTAATTAGCAATTAACTAACAGTTAATTAACAATTAACTAATTAAGCGACCCTAACAATAAATACTGAATCTGCTGTGGTATACTTGAGGTAATTTTTAAAATGGACTCTTGACCCCTCACTAGTTCCATTGGTACGTAATAAAATTAGTGGACTTGACCTAGGTCAAGGGTCATTAAACTTAATTGTGATTAAAGTTAATTGAACAATTAACTAATTGGACAGCTAAACTAATTGGTAGGTTGATCAGAGTGTCTTCCTATGGCACTCAAGTACAAAATATTTTCCTATGAAACCCCTCGAAAATACAGCCCTAGAGGCCCAAAAAATAACATTTTTCTTAACACGAAGCGCATAATCGCTGGAAGCGATTTTCGCTTCTAACAAAAAAGCTCTCATTGGCTCTTAAATTATTTAAGAGGTTTTGGACTCGATGTGAGCAAATCAGGGGTTTGGTTTCTGGAACCGGAAGAACGCTGAAAGGCTTTTTAAAAGTGTCGCTGATTAGTGTCGCAAGTGTTTTATGTCGCCACAATGTCGCCACTAATCGCTGGACAGATTACTGTCAGTGTCGTTTGTGAGGCGGAAGAGCTTCCCTTGAGTCGTGTACACCGTGGAAGCGCCGTCCTTTTCGGCCATTGTGTGGCCGGCCGACTGAAACAGCGTCATTTTAATTAGCGTTAATTACAAGTAATTAATCAGGTTTAATTACCGGTAATTGACTAATTACTAACTAATTACTTCCTCACCTCACTGTACGCAGAGTAGGACGGGGCCTTGCAACTGTAGCAACTCGCTCGAGAGGAGCGAATGTCGGAAAGTGTTCTAAAAATTTAGAAAAATTCAAAAAATTTAGAAAAATACAAAAAATTTAGAAAAATTCAAAAAATATAGGAAAAACTATTTAGAAAAATTAAAAAAAAATTAGAAAAATGCCAAAAATTTAGAAAAATTCAGAAAAATTAAAAAAATGTCGAAAAATAGATAAACAAGCTTTCATTTTCAAAATTGCTCAGTATTTTGTTTTAAAAATCTTATTTTTTCTAACTTGTCGTATACGCGTGCGTGAAACTCCGGTTCGAGTCCGGTTGAGCGGCGGCGCATTCCGCCGCGGGCGGACACTTCAGTGCCGGAAGACACCAAGGCGCCCGTCGAAATGCGCCGCTCTTGCAGCGACAGCTTTCGAAACTTGGCTTCTTTCTCCTGTTGCAGCGTCGTCTGCGGCGCAGCGCTCGACTTTGACGCTGCTTTTCCCTCCAAATAATTGAGGAGCTTCTGTTCTCCTGCGCGGTCAATGCCGGGTGGCCCAAGGCTGACACTGGGACCAGAACCGGCACTTGACCTCCCTTGACCTCTGCCATTCGGACTCAGGCGAATCTTCGCCCTTGGTATAACCACGCTCATAGGGGACATCTCCTTGAATCACAATTAGTTAATTACGTTAGAAATTTGTTAACTATAATTAATTAAGCTAACTAATTATTAATTAATCAAATAATTAGTATTTGAACCTGGGACTTACGTGTGTTCTTAGTGAGAAGTTAATTAAGTTTTGGTCATTTTTTCGTTGTTGAGATTTGTACGCTGATTGACCTTGATCCGCCTTCAAAGACAAAATTTAAAAAAAATTGTACAATTAAAAAGTCAAACAAATTTTAAACTTAGTAACAATTATAAAGATTTCAAGTTAGAACAATTAAAAAAATGCTTTTAACTTTAACGCAAAAAAAAAATGAAAAAAAAAGCGGCATAATTAAAAAAAAATAAAATTGTAAATTGTACAATTTGGTAACAATTTACAAAAAGAAAAGAAAGAAATTACAAAGAAATTGTAAACTTGGTAGAATTTCAAAAAGTTGGCACAATTTAAAAATATCAAAAATTAAACTTGGTATAATTTGGTAATAAAAAAACTTAATATAAAGCCGGGCAAAATTTTGTCGAAACTCTGTTTTAATATTTTCGTTTGAACTTATTAGATAAATGGCTGCCTAGATGTGCTATTACTTTTCTTTTCCAAAATTCCAAAATTTCAAAATTTCAAAAAAAAATTCAGCTTACCAGTGAATCTGGCGTGTAGGAAGGATGCGGCTGTGATCGCTGAATCGGGAGGTCTTCGCTTCCAGTGCTGCTCGCTGTGTCGTGCATAATCGCTGTTCGCTCCAGCGTCGCCTGCGACGTCGGACTCCTGTAGCGCATGAACCTTCCGCCTGTAACAAAAGGTTAAGAATGACAAACAGTTAATTTATTTAGCGCTGAAAGTTTCAGCGCTAATTGGAGATTAAGTTTGTTCGTGACGCGCTTCCAGGCCGCTGCTCTCGAATGACACCGTTGGGCCGCGGTCTCCGTCGACACGTGATGACGGTGCAAATGATGACGAGGCAGAAGAGGATGCTGCCCACCCCCACCACGCCCATGAGGAGGATCTTGAGGTTCCACCGACAGTCGGCCCCACCGTACCACCGGAAGCAGTCACATGACATTTGGCCAGGGGGCCCTTGCCCATGGGGGCCCTTGAGGCAGGTGCCCTTGAAGTTGCACTCGGGACAGCCCACGAGGCTGAAACAGTCCCTTCCAGGCCTGTGACGCTTCCGCTCCTTGAACCCCTCCTTGCACTCACAGGTGAAGGAACCAGGCAGATTAATGCAATTAGCGTTCGGAGAACAGTCGTTGTACTCCAGGTACGAACATTCGTTGAAATCTAGAAAAAATCAGCGATTAAAAAAACAATCGTTGAAATCTAGAAAAGCAGCGATCTACAAGAAAAAAAACAGTCCTTGTAATCTAGAAAAGCAGCGATTTACAAAAAAAAAACACTCCTTGCAATCTATAGAAAAGCAGCGATTTACAAAAAAAACAGTCCTTGTAATCTAGAAAAGCAGCGATTTACAAAAAAAAAGTACATTTGTTGAACGGCAATTTAGAAAAAAACTTCTTTTTTGTAATTTAGAGCAAACAGCGATTCAAACTACAAACATTCGATGAAACCTAAAAAATCAACGATTTAAGAAAAAAAAAAGACATTCGTTGAACACCGATTTAAGTTTTAAAATTCGTTTTAAAATAGCATTCGTTGAAATCTGAAAAACAGCGATTTGAAAAAAAAAATAGATTCGTTGAACAGCGATTTAAAAAGAACTTTTCTTTTTGTAATTTAGGACAAACAGTGATTAAAAACATATTCGTTGAAACCTAAAACAATTAGCGATTCTAAAAAAAGACAATCCTTGAGCAGCGATTTAAAAAAAAACATTTTTTGAAATTTAGAACAAGCAGCGATAAAACAAATGCACTGAAAAGAACAAGATGTACTTTGTTACTGCCGTATTCCATGCTTAACTTTTTACAAACCGAAAATAGAGGCAAAAGAACCCAGTTTTTTGTGAGCGGTGGCAAGTAGATTTTAAAGTTTTATTTCGCTAAACGCCCACGGTTGTCGCGCTTCCAATTTTCAAAGCGATTTCAGCGTACCTCGAGCGCTGAAATCTGCAGACGCTTCGGGGGACAAGAGGCCCACGTGCCCCACCGTGAAGTTGGAATTCCTTAGCGTTCGTATGAGGTAGCTGCGTATCCTGTCCTGCGTCATGTTCACGGTGAGCTGGAGGAGGAAGTCGACGTAGACCGTGGAGGGCTGCCGCGGTTTCATCTTGAGCACTTCTGTCCCCTGGAACTGTCGCCGGAGGTCCGTGGCCATGAAAGCGGCTTCCAGCGCTTCCGCCGTTTGCGACATGAACGCTTCCTCTGTCGCTGACATGCGCTTCGTCGTGTTCTTGTCCATGCCAACCAACTCCCTTTCGTTCATTCCCTTGACGCTCACAGACATTTCGTAGGTGAAAGTCGCTGATTTTTAAAACCAAATTTAGAACAGAGAATTTAGAACAAAATAAAAAAAAACATTTAGAACAAAGTTTAGACCAAAGTTTAGAACAAAATTTAGAACAAAGTTTAGAACAAACTTAAAATTGTGAATTTCTTACGTCGGCAAGGAAAATTTGGACGCATTCGAGCGTACCCGCCCTTGCAGCCGCATTTCGCTGCAGCACCGCTTCCTCGGCACATTTGATTCCCGGCGGAGCAATTCGTTTCATTGCAAGTCGAAATCGCTGATTCCGGAGAAGCCGTGACTATCGCTGGAGACGCTGGAACGGTTGGTTTCGGTGTCGTTGACCGTGGCGCTTCTGGCGGAGTATTGAGCGCTGGCGCTGGAACCTTCCGAATCAGAATTCCGCTTCCGCCTTTCAGAAGCTTCCGTTCAGTGCTCTCGTTGGACGCCGTGGGCATGAACGGCGCAGAACCTTTGAGGACCACGGTTTCTTTTGACTCCGGAGGTGGCGGTGGCGGCGGGGTTGGGACTAAAACGGTTTTGATTTTAAAATTTGTTTACAAATTAAGCGGTTTCAACGGTTTTCACTTACTCTTTGTCGGCTGTGACAGAATCGTGGTGCGAACGGTGGTGGGTTGAATTTGCAGCGTATTTACCAGCGTCACAGAGCCGAGGATCGTACTCACCACCGTTTCTGGCGGGTAGATGGTTGTCAAAATCACGGTTTCAGTTACCGGTTCGTAACCGTCGCTGCTCGGGAGAACTCGGAACGCCGTTTCCGTGACGCTTTCCGTCACGGTGTCCGAGTGGGTCACATATCTCGTGGCGGTGGGCTTCGGCGCTGGAAGTTTTGTCGAAATCGACGACGCCGTGGAAATGGACACTTTCTTGACAATGGCCACCACCGGACCCTCCTTGGTGATCAGCGTCGTCGCGGTCAAGTTTTCACGCGGCGGCGGTGGCGTTGAGAAGTACAGCGGCCGTATTGCTGGTCGGAAGGTCGTCGGCGTCATTTCAACGGATTCTTCTCCCTGCAGCGTCTCTTCCTCAGAGGATTCCAGCTGCACTGGAGTGGACGGAGTCGAAATCGCTGGCAGCGGATGTGGTGTTGTAGAAACCGTGGAAGGCGAAACCGTGCTCGAGTGCTCTGTAGTGGACGCTGGAGCCGCAGTGATGGATTCATTCAAATGAGGCGGTGGCTCAGCAGTGGTGGTAGTGGTGGGTTGCGTATAGCGAAACGTTGAGCTCCACGGTGGCTCAACAGTTGTACTTGAAGTCGTAGTGCGTAGTTTCCACGGTGGGAGGCGCCCTTCGGCTGGATTCCGAATAGGCGTGAACGGTTTTTTGGGTTTGTAGGGAGGCGGACTCTTGACGGGGAATTGACTAGGAGGCGGGGCTTGCGGAAACTGGAAATCGGGGGCGGTTTCGCTGTTGAGCGTTCTCTTCGTCGACTGCTGCATTTCTATGCTCTCTACTTCCTGCGCCTTATCCAACGGTGTCTCCACCGTTGAAGTTGGAATGCGCAAGCGCGTTCCGCGCTGAAACGTCGCCGTGGACCGAATTGGACTCCGGCTGAAGGACCGTGTCGGCTTGATTTCGGCAGGAGGTTTCGGAACTTGTGTCGGCTGCACCTTCAACGGTGTCATTCGACTTGGAAATTTTAACAACGATTTTGTCGCCTGCGTTTCGGGAAGCTGCGGAACGGGGCTACCGTGAAGGTCCACGGTTTCTACGCTGCCGATTATTAGAGGTTTGGTGGGTTCAATGTTCTTGGCTGGTTCAGCCTCCGTGGTGGGGCTGGCGGAGACTTGTGGCGGGATGGACTCGATTTCCGGTGGCAGACTCGAGGCGGCGGGAAACGCTGGAATCACGTTTGTGGCGATAATTTTGTTTTCGTGGTCCACCGTGGCGATAGTGTGGAAACTCGGTTTCTTAGCAGGAACTTGTGGGCGGAGCAAATTGGGTTGTGGGCGGAGCAAGTTTGGTTTTTGACGAATTTTGATTGGTCCGTTGCTCGGCAGTTCGAGGGCGGGAGGGTGGAGCCGCTTCGAGTCAATTGGCGGCGGTTCCAGTTCCGCTTTGGGATCATCTTGCACCGTGTCCTTGGGCTTTGGAAACCGTTGAAGGCTGTTGAGCACGTGACCTCCGACCTGGCGGTTCCCGTAATTGAATTCTGGACTATACATTCCCACCTCTTCGTCTGATTCGTAGAACGGGTCACCGTCGGCCGCAGGGCGCAGATCTGAAGGCCCCGGTTCCGAAGGCCGGGGTTCTGGAGGCTGTGGATCCGAAGGCCGTGAATCCAAAGGCCGTGAATCTGAAGGTCGTGAATCCAAAGGCCGTGAATCCCAAGGTCGTGGATTTGAAGGCCGTGTTTGTGATGGTTGTAAGTTCGACGGTCGTGAATCCGAAGGTCGTGAATCCAAAGGCCGTGAATCTGAAGGTCGTGAATCCAAAGGCCGTGAATCTGAAGGCCGTAGATCCGAAGACTGTGAGTCTGAAGGCCGCAGATTCGAGGGACGTGAATCTGAAGGCCGTGAATCCCAAGGTCGTGGATTTGAAGGCCGTGTTTGTGATGGTTGTAAGTTCGACGGTCGTGAATCCGTAGGCCGTTTTTCAAAAGGCCTCAAAATCGACGGTCTTGGTCGCTGGCCAAATGGCTCGCGCTTTGCGTCTCCCTCGTCAATCGCGGCGGCGGTGTCCGTGTCAGCGTCCTTTTCAACTTCGTTTTCATCCTCGTAGGAAGGAGCTTCGGAAGTAGTCGAACTAGGTGCAACGGTCGTCTCTTTGGTTGTTCGCTGACGGAATCTAGGTGGAGACGTTGGCGGAACCGTGGGCGGAGGCGGCACAGCTGTTTTCACCGCGGGGTTCAACGGTATTGGCTTCACTTTATGGAAGTAGTTGGAGTTGATCACCTGAGATGGCGGGTTCGGAAGGGAATTGAGACTTGGTGGCTGCCTCTGACCCATTTCGACTGGCGGGTAATTCTTTTCACGGTGATTTGTTTGGAACGGTTTTGGTTTCGGGTGGGGCCACCGCGGCGGTGCAGGTATTAATAATTGACCTTTGCCTGGCGGGGGAGGTTGGTTCGTGTTGACGTCTTTGGGGGGAGATGGCTGCGGAAACGGTCTTCGGAAAATATTTGAGAAGGACGGGAACGGTCCACCGTTGTTCGATGGAAGGTCGTCGTTTGGCGGGGCGGGGCGTCGCATCAGAAACGGCCGTTGCTCGTTGCCGACTCCTGGTTGGTTGAAGCGTGGTGGCGGGGGCGGAGTTAGGCGCATGGCGGGGTAGCCTGGAGGGGGCAGCTCATACGTTTCGAAACTGTCTTCATCTTCGCCGCTGAACGGTGGCCGCGGCGGCGGTGGATTCTCTGGAAAGTTTCCAGTTTCCTGTCCCACTATTTGATTTTCCTCTTCCGTTGACCCCGACGCTGGAACAAACGCTAGCAGCGATTTGTTCTGATAATTTCGAACGAATCCCGGCTTTTTGTAAATCTCAACGTTTTTGAGCTTCACTTGATCCAGCCCTTCGTTATCAACCGACTTCTCCGTGACGACTTTTTTAGGGTACCAGACCTTGGTGGGTCGCGAGGGTGGGACCTGATTCGGGGCGTTGCTAAGCAACGGTCGCCGTGGGCGAAAGGTCGTCGCCTTTTGGACAAGGCTCAACTGGTTCCTAAACGTGGTTGGCTGAACAGGAGTGGGGGTGGGGCGAAAGGTGGTCGCTAACCACGTGGACTCTGCCGCCTCCTGATTGGTCGGTTCCTTGTGAGGTCGGAATAGATTCAAAATCCCCGCCTCCTGATTGGTCGGTTCTTTGTGAGGTCGAAACGAATTCAGAATCCGTTTCTCTTCCGAGTTGAACATCAGTTCGTCACTTGGGCTCATTTCTAACAAGGTCAATGACCCGTTGTCAAGGTCAGGTCGACCCTGCACGGGTATCTGTATCGAGCTTCCAAAGTCTTCATCTGACCCCAATTGACCTTGACCTTTGACCTGACCTGAATGTTCACCCGATTGTGAAGGTCGTGTCGGTTTCGGTTTGACACGGTCCAGCAGTTGGTTCACGGTGCTCGAGAACTGGAACCCTTGAGGGAAGAGGCTGAATTTGAAGTCAGATGGAGTCGTACTCGGAGAGGGTGTAGTGGACGAGCGGCGAATGAAAGTTGGCCGCCGAGTGGCGGGGCTGGAGGATACTGTCGGGGCAGGCGGGGTCGTTGGTGGTTCGGAGGGTACTTCTTTGATGACTAGTTGTGGCCTTGCTGACTCGGTCGATGGAGGCGGGTCATACGTTTCCTCGACAATGTACACCGTGTTCGGCCGCGATTCAAAGTTCTGGAAATGCTGGGTGGGGCGGATTGGAGGTGGGGCCGAAGATGCTGGTTGGGGTGGGGAGGGGTGCCAGGCTGGAAGGAGCACTTCTGATTGGCTCGTCGATGGCGGTTTTGGCGGGTGATTTGAATTTGGAACTCCCGGAAGGAGAACATTGGGATTTAAAATTGGTTTGATTTCATGGAGCCCTTGACCGTTGCCACCAAATGGAAACCGCTGCGGCGGGGGAGGGGGCATAGGCCCTTGAGGCAACGGCGGTCTGAAATTTTGCAACTCTTGCCCGAACGGTGGATTTTGATTGGTCGATGGATTCGGTCTACCGTGATTGGGTCCTTGTTGGCCGAACGGTTGATTTTGATTGGTCGGTGGGTGTGGCCTAACGTGATTGGCTCCTCCTTGGCTAAACGGTGGATTTTGATTGGGTCCTTCTTGACTGAACGGTTGATTTTGATTGGGCGCTTGATGTAGCCTGACATGATTGGGCACTTCTTCGCTGCTCAGCGTAATTGTCGGGTAGTTTGAGTGTGGGTTAAATGGAATCATGACCGTGGGCGGCCTCTGTGGGTACGGTGGGCGGGGCTGGAGGAACGGTGGGCGTGGCCTATGGTCCTCTTCAGAACTTTCCTGCATCAAGGGACGCTGGGGCCTTGAATTGAACGGATTTAAGCTCCCTCCTGGCTTGAACATGTCCAAAAATCCCTCTGGCTCCTCCCACGAGGACTGAATTGTGGGCGGAGCTTCGTCCGAGTGTTCTTGCCTTGGGGGCGGGAAATTTTGAAGATGGGGGCGGGGCATTTGATGTGGCGCTGGAAAACGCTGCGGGTGCTCATCGCTTCCAGCTTGCACTGGAAACGGGCGGAATGAAAGCAGCGCTCCAGCGTCCTTTGTGGGCTGGAAGGGATTCGGATTCGGAAGGGGCTGGAACGGTCGAACGTTTGTGATAAAATGTTCATTTTGATTGGTGAATTGCGGACGATTGTGCTGATTTTGAAAATTTGGCGGCTGATTTTGAGGATGCTGATGCTGCTGATTTTTAGTATGTATTGGATGCTGATTTTGAGAATGTGCTGGATGCTGATGCTGCTGATTTTGAGTATGTGGATGCTGATGCTGCTGATTTTGAGTATGTACTGGATGCTGGTGCTGCTGAGGTTGTACTTGGTTGAAATTGTGCTGAGGACGCTGATTTTGAAAATTTTGACTATTTTGAGTATTTATTGGAACAAATTCCAGGGACATTGGTTGCTCAGCGCTGAAAAAGTTTTGAACGGTTTCAAACGGACGTGGCCCTTGATTTTCCTCGACCACGTGATGGTGGTCGAACGGTGTGGGCCGCTGCCTTAGGAAATTACCCGTTGAAGCGGCTGTGGGCGGCGGCACCGTGGGCCGTTCTGGATTCTGCGGAATCGTTTGTACTTTCTTTGGTCCACTCCCATTGGCTCCTGGGCCTGGTCGCGGCTTCTGATTGGTTATCGCCGTCGGAATGGGGCTTGAGGGCCTGCGTTCCATGAGAAAAGGCGTCGGAGAAGGGCCCTTCTGCTCTGGAGGTGACAACGGTGGTGGCGGGGCTGGTCGCGGTGGAGAACCAATAGGAGGCCGATTTGGATTCGCCTTGACCAATGTCGTTGGAGATGGGCGTGGCAAATTGTTTGGACGTATCACGGGCCTCAGAAACTGCTCATGCGCGCCTTGATTTGAATTCAACGGTTTCGGATACTCGGGCGGCGGTCTCAAGTGCGCAATTTCCTGCGACGCGGCGTGGTGATACTTAAAGTTGTCCGGTGGCTCAATTTCGTTTGAATCTGGCGGGAACGGCAAAATGATTTGATTGGTCCAGAGCGGTGGCTGTTGCTCCTCCTGCCTTGGCGGTTGTCTTCCGCTGTGAAACCGCGACGGTGCAGAGCCTGGAAGCACCTTGACGTGATTGGATGACGCCTGCTGCTGCGACGGATTCCCCAGCGGCGTCAGCACAACATGCATGTTCATTGGCTGCTGCGGATGCTGCCCAAAGTGCTGGAAATGCTGCCCACCATTTTCGTACCTGAAGTTCGGCTCATTTGCATGCGAGAGTACTGGCCGCCGCGGAATGCTGCCGGATTCCTCCATTTGCATCCCTTGACCCGCCTGGAGTCGAAAGGGTCTCAACGGCGGCTTCTGATTGGTCAACTCGTAATTGGACAGGGTGTCGTTCCGGGCGATGAGCATGGGCACAAGGCCCGTTTTCAAGTACCCTGCCATGGACCCTAGGAGGGGCGACCACTTCGTCAGGGCCGAGGCGCCAAGGCCCCCCAGGCCAAGGGCCCCCAGCTTGAGCAGTGGATTCCAGTTCATGACACCGTTGCCAGTATGCGATACTTCGACGTCCGATGCTGGCGGCGGGGCAAGGGGCGGGGCTTGTATGACGTTGTACTTCGGAGGGCCACTTAGGGATGGCTTGCGGAGCTGTTCGTCTTCCAGCTCATCTGATTCGTCCTTGCTCGACTCGTCGTCCGTTCCAGCCCCCGAAATCGCTTCGCTCTCGTCTGCCGACGTGCTGGAACTCGGTGGTTTGGGAAGAATTAGATTGTAAACGTTTCCCAGCGATTCGCTGTCGTCGTAGTCCGCCGCGGAAACGGACGGTTTCACTTCCGGTTTCGACGGCCGCGGCCTTCCAGCGGTTTTCTCCAGCACAGTTCCTGGAGTCGCTGGAGAGGCCATTTTGACTGGCTTTCCAGCAGGCGTGAACTTGAATGTGATTCGCTCGGTATTCGCTGGAAATCGTTCCGTTGGGATTTCGTCCAGGATTTGTTGCTGGAGCGTTTCCAGCGATAGCTCCGTGGTCGGTTCCGTCACATTTGGCGCCGTTTCCGTCACGTGGTAAACGGTCGGTTCCGTTTCCGCCGCCGGCTGGTCGTACGTCTCCTTGAAGGCGGTTTCCTCCATCGTTTCGTCATAGTAGTCAGGTGACTTGTCCTTAATGGCCCCTGTCACCTCTTCCCCTGAAATTAGGTTAAACACCTTTTGCTCTTCTCCTATTGGATGCTTCAAATGGCCATAGACCAATGGCGGCGATGTACTTTTTGGGGTATCTGCTTCGATAACGATTCCCTCATCGTCCTGATCCGACGCCGTTTCCGCAACGCTGGATTCCGTTTCTGGTTCGAGCGGAACGGCCGAAACGGTTTCCACGGTGAAGGGAACGGACGTCGATAGTTGGGTCATGAGCGGCGGAGTGGGAGCCTGCGTGAAGAATTCTTCGGAACCCACCGTGGGGAACAGTTCTTCCAAAACCGTTGTCACCTCCGTGGGATTCACTTCGGAGCTGCCCACGAGATCTTGAATGAGGTGATTGATTTCGCTGCGCATTTCCTGGAAGTTTGGTGGCTTGAGGGTGGGTGTGGCTCGGATGTGGCTCTCCGGATAAGCCACGCCCACCGCCTCGTCCTTCGGCCAATGAGGAAAGAACCGTGACGGCGGCGTGTCTGGAACGTAGGTGCCTTCAATGGTTCGTATACTCAGGGACGGTTCCGTCAGAAACGTAATGTCGTGCGTCGACGGCTGAACCGTGTCCGGGTGCTCGGCCAAGTAGGACGATTCCAGTGACAGGAGGTACTGACCGTTGAGCACCGTGGAAATCGCTTCGGTGACGACATTTGACACGACGGATGTGCGACTCTGGACCTTGGTTTCGCTGTTGTTGTCCAAAATCGACGTCAGGAAAGTTGTCGTAGTGTAAAACGTTTTTGTCGCGTAGATCATGATTGGCTGGAGGCGGATCTGCTCTTCCACGGCGCCGACGCCCACCGTTGAAGAAAGAGGCGTGGCTTGAGACGGAATCACGACGTTGGAGGTCACGGAAGTCGATATTTTGGTGACGACCTTTGACCCTTGGAGAGACGTGAAGTATGTCGTGAAGGTCGTGAAAAACGTTTGCCATGGTGTCGGATTCCCCGGAACGACGACAAAGTCCGTCAGCGTCTCCAACTGCGTCTGAACGTGTGCACCGTTGAGGTCGAACACGGTTTTTGAAAATGTGAACGTGGAGAGGTGCGTTAGCGTTGACATCTCCAGTTCTATTGGTTCCAGCATCGAGGCGAATTCCAGCGGGTGCACCGTTGGCTCAGGATACGCCGCTTCGGTGACGACGTTTGAAACGACCTGTTTTAAAAATTTAGAAAATGAATTTTGAACATAAGTTTTACAAAACTTTTTTAAGAACTTGAAAAACTTTTTTTTTAATCGATAAACCGTGCGAGGTTACTTGTTCACTGCTCCTGACCACCGTTGTTTGATTCTGAAGAACCGTTTGAAAGTACGTGAAGGTCGTCATCATGGTTCGGGTCAAGAGGTCAGGGGTTGCTGACCTCGCTACCGAATGCAAGAGGTGATGAATTGCTGTGTTCTAATAAAAATTTCAAAAGTGTTTTTTTTTAGAAAAACCGTTGGCGAAAACCGTTTATTTTAACGATTACTGGTCTGTTTGGGTGCTCCATGAGATGAAACTGATTTGACACGGTTGTGGGCGGGAGAGTCGTGACCATGGCTCCGCCCACCGCCGTTGGCATCCTTTCGTTGAGCCTTAGCAACGGTGTCGCTTGATTTCCTGCAAGAGAGGTCAAAAACGTGAAATTTGACCTTTGACCTTTTTTCTTGAGCTCACTCACCCTTGATGATGACCTCGACCCCATTGGCCATGATTTTGGTGGCCAGTCGTCTCCCTGACTCAACTATTAGCCTTCCAGCCGCAACTCTCTCGTCACCGACTGAAATCCATACATTTTTGAAATTGAGTCGTTCAAGTATTTAGTAAACGTCATTCAAAATAAAATTATAAATTAACTTAGACAAAATACAAGGAAAGATCCAGCCCTTAGTTGTGAGGAGAGAAGTCGTAAATTCATCAAAATTACAATCAACAGTATTTTTAAAAAAAATCAATTATGAATTTTGTTCAAACACTACTTTCAAAAATCGAATCAATTAGTAGCTTTCGTGGAAAGAAATAATTTCAAGTATTCAAATTGAATAGTAGCTTTTTTTTTGTTCAAATGGAGCAATTCAAAATTCCAATCAGTTAGGAGGTTTGTTCAAATAGCAATTTAAAAAATCAAATAAAATACAATGTCACCACTTATTTTTCAATATTCAACATAACTTGAGATTTTTTAATTTGTAGTTAGTTGGAAAAGCTCTTTTCTGTTTCAAAATATTTCGTGTCAAATTTCCATGCCATATGCTTAATTTTTTTTTCCTATTTGGGTAAAATATTATTTTCCGAAAAGTTCTGGGTCAGCGAATTCCTCCTTGAATATTCAATTTCCTTTTTTTTTAGACAAAGTCGATCAGTGGTTAAAACTTCATTTAAAAAAATAATTTTTTAAAATTAAATTTTTAAACAATTTTTGAAGCATTGGGATGATGGAAGCGTGCAATAAATAAAAATGTGGATTATCGACAAAAGAGTGAAGAAGGATAATTGTACGATTTCGCAAAATTTAGAACACAATTTAAAACACAATTTAGAACACAGTTTAAAAAAAAGAATTCATTGAAGAATTGATTATTCAATTTGGCACACCTTTATTGTATTTCACCCAAAAGACGTTTTCTGTTTAGAAATGAGCACGTTTAGAAAAGAAGTTCTTAAAAAAATGTTTTTAGAAAATGGTGTTTAGAGAAGAGGAAGGTAAAATGTTACAATTAGAAAAGGCATAAGAAATTTAAAAATATGTTCCTTATGTCCTGGAAAATAGAATTTTGAAGAGTTAATTACAATTAGCTAATTACTACTCTAATTAGCTAAATTAAGTTCTTAATTAACTTTTTTTCTTCTAAATTTCCTTCATTCCTTTCACTTCCAAAATTACCCCACTGAAATTATTACGAAAATTAACAGAATACTTTATACAAAAGGTTACACAAATATTTAAAAAGTTACAAAACTATTTGCTAAACTCGATTTTTCAAAAACTCTAAAAACTCGGATTTCTAAAATTTTAATTCGATTTTCTAAAATTCTAAAAAAAAAAAGTCCATTTTTCTAAAATTCTACTAATCCTAGGCTCTGAGTCCTTTTTGGCAAGAAACTGTCTTGATTGATTTGTGATTGGCCGTTCCAAGTGCCCTCGGAGAAGGCCACACTCCCATCAAGCTCCACCTCTCTTCCCATTGGCCCCGCCTCCACCGTGGGCTGTACTTCGGGCCATGTCACGTGACTCGCCGCGATGTCACGCCGCTTCCGGCCCTCGGACGAACTCGACGTGACCGTGGTCACCACCGTGCTGAACTCTCCAGGACTCTTTCCAGAGACGAACAGCGTGACGACGGAGGGGCTGGAAGGGGTTGGGAGTTGCTCCACCGCGGTGGGCTGGATCTGGAGCTGCTGCTGGAGGAGACTCTGGAGGAGGGCGGGGTTGATGCCACCAGCGGACGCGGGAGGCGGGGCTTGAGTTTGAACCGTGGGGGTGTAGACCGTGGATTCCGTGATCAGTTCCGTGGCGGTGAGAACGCTGATGTGACTCTCGACGATCGTGGTCTTGATGGCCTTGCCGTGGAGCGTGATCGGGACGACCGTGGACGTGAAGTCCGTGATCGTCGTGACGTACGTGCTCGTTTTCGTGCTGTAGTGCGTTTGCGGTGTGGCGGGTTCACCGTGGGGGAGCATTTGGTTCATTTGCTGGTGCTGGAGCCCCGCCAAATTCAAACTGCCCAATAGCTGACTGAGGAGGAGATTCGTTAGTTGGTTGCTGTCTCCCGGTGCATTTGTAAAAGTGTTGAGGCCAATGGTGGACACCGTGGGATCCACGGTGTAGTAGTGCGTGGAGAGGACGTGCGAAAACGACGTTTTGCGACCGCGGATCGTCGTTGGCGTGAACGTGACCACCGTGGTCGGCACTTCTCGAATGAGAAACCGTGTCACCTCGCCGCCGAAGCCCACCGACGGCGTCGAGGTCACCTGGGAATTGAGCACGCGCACCTCGACACCGTTGTCGACCGTGTAAGTGTACTGGTAGGGGCTGATGACCTCGACGCTCGGGCTGGGAATGAGCAGCGTCTTGAACTCGGTCACTTTACCGTTGACCACCGGCACGGTCGTCTCAGAGGGCAGAAAGTGCGTCACGGTGAGGATCGTGCGGGGCCGCTCGGTCGGTTTCTCGTAGGTTCGCGGCTCTTCGTAACTGTGCTGCAACGGTGCGTGTGACCCACGGTTTCGGATCGGGGAGATGAAACGGCTCTTTGGCTTGGGCGTCGTGGACACCGTGGTAAACTGATTCCGGGACTTGAAGCGCGAGGTAGTTCTGGATTGGGGCGTGGTCGAGTACGAGTGTTCGCGGTAGCGTGACTGGGTCCGACGATTGTTGAGGAGCGCCGCGGCGTTCGACGGTGACGTTCTGCTGCTGGACCGTGTCGTGGACGGGGGGAGGAGGGTAAAGGGCGTTTGTCGAGAGGAGGAGAACGCGGGGGAGGGGGAGATAGACGAGAGCCTTCCGCGAAAGCGACTGGAGGACCGTGCGCTGGCAGTAGTTTTTGGCTTTGGCGTCGTTGTCGTAGGGGGAGGAGTCTCGTCGTCGTAGTAGTATTCGTACATGTCTGCGTCATTTTGTCCAGAAGATGCGTCAAAGTCTGGAGGAGAAAGTAAAGGAAAGTTAGATTTTGGAGGTGGAGCCTGCGCCTCGCGCCCGCCCCTTCGAAAACTACTCCTAAGAATTTCTGCTCTAGATCTCTGCCCATAATCAACTTGCCTCGTCAGACGACGGCGAAAACCGCCGCGGTGGCCGGGACCGTCGTCGTAGACCTCGTAGGACTCATAGGGACTCCGCACGGTTTCAAAGAACTCGGAGCCCGAGTCCACTAAGTCTCCGCCCTCTTCGACTCCGAACGAATCAGCCAATAGTGAAGCGTCTTTTGGAACTTCCAGCTTTTCCAGACTCCCCGGAACGTTCTTGCTCTCGTCAAAGTCTAGTTCTTCTTCACTCTTCTCCGTCGTGGAACCGCGGACCAATCCGCGTGAAGGGAACCCTTGGGGGCGGGCCCGCGGTGCAAAGGACCGCCGCGTCGTTGTGCGTGGTGTCGGAGAGGGCGTGGTCGTGATTTGCCGATTCGCTGGACGGGGATTGGACGGTGGCGGCGGCGGAGGCGGAGCTCGGTTCCCGGTAGTGAGCTTGCGACTCGCCAGGAGGTTCTTGAGGCTCGGCTTCCCCGTGCTGAGGGGCGTGGTCGTTGGAATGGGCGTTTCTGATTGGCTGCCGCTCTCCGGTTCTTCTTCCTGCTCCTCCTCTGCCTCTTCCGTGGTTGACGACGGCGCCGCTCTCGAGGGCAGCGTCGGCCGTGTGAACGTTTTGCGGACTCGCGGCGCCGTGGTCGTTCTCTCAGTCGTTGTGCTGCTGAGGAGGTGAAGCACGTTCAGTTTCGGGTTGAGCCGAAAGCGGTTGTTGCCGAAGCGAGTCGCGGTGGTAGTACTCTTAGAGGGTTCCGTGGTAACAACGGTGCTCTCTTCCTCCTCCTCTTTCTCTTCCGGCTCGGTACTCGGCGGTGGGGTTGTAGGTTGAGCCACGGCGGTCGGCGCCGTTGAAAGGGTAAGCCGCGACGGCGCGAGGCTTCCACGTGGTCGCAGTGAGAATCGGCTTGAACTCGGGCGGCTCACGCTGTTTACTCTCGCTGGAGTGATTGACGGCCGCGGCGCCGCCAGCCGCGGTGGAACGGAATTTGAACTGAGAACACTGTTGGCGGGTAACGTTGGCGTAGTCGAGGTCAAGCCTCCTGGCCTCTGGAATCGGCTCCTTCCAGTTGTGACAGGCAGCCGCGGTGTTGGTGACACCGTGGGCTGCTGCGGCGCCGGATCCTCTTGGCTCCCGGGTCGTCGAAACCGTGGTCGATTTTGAACCCCTCGGGTTGAGGTCGGCGCTAAAGTGGCCGTCACCGTTGGCGTAACGTCGTCACGGCTCACAATAACCGCCGCGGTGGCCTTCTTAGGCGTGAACGTGGGCCGACTTCTCGAGGCAAATGGCGTAATGAACGGTGTCGAGGATTTTGAGGTCGGTTGTGTGTAATTGATCCTTCCACGGTCTCGACCGCGGCCCGGAAACCGTTTCAGCGGATTCGTGTCCACTTCCACCGCGGCCTCAGTCGTGGTTGTAGGGGTCTCCACCTCGGCCGAAATCAAGGGTACCTCTGAGGTCGTAAGGGTCGCTTCGACGACTGGGAGACTCAAGGGCGCCGTGGGACTGATGACGTAGCGCGTCGTGCTCTCGATGATCTGTCCGTACTGGTCGTCAATTACGGTGCCGTAGATGCTGGAAGTATAAAATGTTGTTTTGTCGCCTTGGACGAGAGAACCGTCGATGACGCGGACGAGGCCGGTTTTCTGCAAGTCGTCACCGTGCGTCACCGGAGAATCGACCTCGCGGGAGACGCTGGAACTGCTGGAGATGACTTGCGCGTAGGTTCCGTCGACAAAGCTCCCAACGGTCGCCGTTTGGTAGAACGTTGTCGCCTTGCCGTCACCTTCCACGGTTTTCCCCTGGTTGAGGGCCAGGAGACCTGTTGGCATTTCCGTGGCTTCAAGGATGAACTTCGTCTGAGCCACCGCCGCGGTGGGCACGATGACCCTTGACGTGGACTCGAGGACTTGCGCATAGATACCGTCGATGTAGGTGCCGTAGACGTCGGTCAAGTACTCCGTGGTCGTTTGGTCAATGACTTCTCGATTGGTCACGGTGGACAGGAGACCTACAGGGAGGTGCTCATTTTCAATCAGTTCTTGTTCAGAGGGACTTGAAGGTCCCAGGACCCTTGCCTGCACCGCGGCGGTCGACGAAGGGACCGGCAAGGTGGCTGACGGCGTTCCGCTGACGACGTTGGTCACGGTTTCGAGCCGTGAATTGACAATGGTCTCGTCCCCGATGTAGCTCGACGTGAAGTACGTAAACTAAATAAACAGAATATAAACAATATTTTTAAACAAATATAAACAGCATTTTTAAATAAATAGTAACATTTGTAAACAAATCTAAACAACATTTGAAAAAAAAAACTATTTTAGAAGCCGTTCAAAAAAAATCGATATACAACATAACATTTTGGTGATCGTTATAGTTAATGAAATGCTGGACGGGAAAATTTCTTCTGGTTATTTTAATGAATCGAATTGTAAACAACATTAATAAACAAATCTAAACAACATTTAAACAAATGTATTTTAAAAAACCGTTCAAATAAGAATTGGCATACAGCATTGCATTTAAGAAAATGTTTAGATTGATGGACCATAAATATTTCAACGGCTATTTTTAAAGAGTCGAATTGTAAACAGCATTTATAAATTAATCAATATAGACGTTTCTAAACAAATATTAGAATTTATAAATCAATATAAGAAGCATCATTCATAAACAAATATAAACATTTATAAACAAATCTGAGCAACATTTAAAAATCTATTTTGAAAGCCGTTCAAATAAAAATTGGCATATAGCATAGCATTTAGGTAAGAAATCAGGTATGCAAACCTTTCTTGTCGGTTCAACTGTCGTCATACATTTCGTCCGTTAAATTTTAGGTTTAATTAATTGTTAACTAGTTAATTAAACTAATTAATGAAGTCAATTTAGTTAATCAACTTTTTTTTACCGTTGTGAAGTACGTTGTAAGTTCCAGTTCGGGGTCATCGCTTTCCGGGTCGGATTCCTGCGCAACGTTTTTCGGTTCACGGTGCAGCGGCTCCACGGTCGGTTTCACGGTGATCGATTCCTCGGTTGCACTGATTGACGGATTCACGTCGTCAACGCCCGGTGTCACAACGTTCGAAATCGTTTCTTCCCTCGAACTCACCACGGTGCTCTCGCCTTTGAAATGCGTTGTCCAGTACGTAAACTGTAATTTGAAAAATCGTGTTCAATCTGTTGCCAAACTTGTTTAAAAAAAACTTCTTTTTTAACTTTTTTTTTAGAATTTTTTTTACTCACCGTTGTAAGATACGTGATTGGAAACACTGGAAACTGATCAGCGTCTGTGGCTTCCTCGGACTCAACACCGTCCGAAACGACGTTTGTCAGCGTTTGGAGTCGTGTAGCAACGGAAGAGCTCCCGCCTTTATAATATGTCGTGAAAAACGAAAAAGTGGTGAACAGCGTTTTGAGCGCTGGAGTCGCTTCTACGTCACCATTGAGCTCCTGCAATTCCTGTTCGTTGTAGACGGAGCGATCCGTGGTCATCTCCGAGCTCTCGAGCTCGTAGTAATCGCTGGAAGGCTCGTGATTGGTCGCTTGAGACGTTTCGCTCACGTCAGACCCGCCCTCGCTCAGGTCCTCCAGCGTATTCAGCGCAGCGCTTGGTTTTGCTTGAACAGGCTCGTGAACAGATGAGGGTTGAATGCTCGACGGCGGCAGCGCTGAAACCGTGGAACGCATCACCGTGGGCACGACGTTTGTGATGACTTCGATACGACTGCGCGTCGAGGCCTCGGCGCCGTTGAACAAAGTTGAGAAGTATCTGCACCACAAAAAAATTTGAGAAAGTTGTAATGACGTTGGAGTCATGATGCGCTGAAATTTTGGTTCTTACGTGTACGTCGTGAAGAACGTTTTGAGAATCGTTTGCTCCACGACAGAAGGCAGTTGGGTGCTGGAGACGGTGGAGACTGACGCTGATGGGCTTTCGCTGATCGCTGATTCTGGTGCAGAGGCAATTGTCGGCGTCACTTCAGATTCTGACGCTGGAGAAGAGCCTGGAAGTTGTGTTATCGTGGAAACGCTGGAAATTACTTCCTCACGACTCGAAATACTGCTTGTTTCTCCAGTGAAGAATGTCGTCAAGTACGTAAACTGTTTTTAAAAAAAATTCCGAAATTTAAAAATAAACGAAACCAGGAGGCGCACTACTCGTTCTTTTTTTGCTTTTTCTATATACACAATTTTTTTTTTATTGAAGCCGGATATTATTTAGTAAAGTTTTTAAATTAGAATACATTTGGTATCCGTACAAAATTACGAAAAACGTTCTTTCTAAATGATTTTTAGAATTTGTAACGATTTTATAACTTTCAAAAAATTAACTTAATGCAAACGCCACTGTAGAATTTTTTCAAAATTTGTTGCATCCTTTTTTTTTAGTAAGGTGGATAGTCCGATCACCTTGAATTTTCGGGACCAATGTTAAATAGGTTTAGTTTTCTTTTAAAAAGTATTTTTTTTTAATTTAAAAAAATGGACACAATTGGAACATTACTGAATATCTTGTTCTAATTTTCTTTCGTACACTTAAAAATTTATTTTGATGTTCAGAACAGAAATTAAATTTAAAAATTCGAAATTAGGGCGCGCACAACTCGATTTTTTATTATGATTTTGAAGCCGGATATAGTTTATCAAAATCTACGTTTTCAAATAAGATTACATTTAGAATTTTTCTAAACTGTTTTTGAAATTTCTAATGTTTAAACAAAAACCTTAGTTAAAACGCCGCTGTAAAATTCTGAAACTTATGGCAAACAAATTTATTACAATATTTAGCTACTCGGGTTTCATATTACTATTTCGTTTCTTCAAAGCGTAATATTGTTTTAAATGTTTTTTTTCTTTTAAAAATGAGCACAATTTGAACACAGCTGTAGAATTTGTTCTAAACTATTTCTTTTGTACTCTTAAAAATTAGTTTCACATGCCGAACATTTCATCATTTTGACGTTCAGAACATAAATGAAATTTTAAAATTGTATTTTTCGAAATTTTAAAATTGCATTTTTCAACATTTAAAAGTTGCATTTTTCGAAATTTAAAATTTACATTCGAAATTAAAAAACAAGAAATTTAAAAAAAAAACGCATTTTTCGAAACTTTAGTTTTCATAAAAATCAAATAACGAGCAATTATTTTGTTGCAAATAAACTTACAGTCGTGAAATACGTTTTGTAGAACGTGGGAGCGACATCTTCGTCCTCATCTTCATCTTCGTAGCTGAAAATCGGCGGTTGCGCCGTGGGTTCCGGAGTCGTGGGCACCGTGGCGGTGGGGAGAATCGAGGAAAACGTTTTTTTAACGAATCCCACGGCGGTGCTCGTGACTTCCCGTGAGATCACGGAGGAGAGGGTCGAGTCCTGCTTGGGAATGAAGTACGTCGTGAAGTACGTGTACGTGCGAAAGACCGTTGTGGGAACGGTTTTCGTGACATAGACCGTCTGGTCCTCTTCCTCGCTTCTGATTGGTTCTTGCTCCGCCTTCTCGCCTCTGATTGGCTGCGGACTGGTGACCTTCTCCTCCACCGGAATATCCGTCGGCTTCTCCAGCGTCGAGTCCACCTTCTTGTCCTGGACAATGATCTGATCCTGCGGCCTTCCAGCCACTTTTCGCGCACGCTCAATCTCATTCAGCGCTTCGTCGAGGTCCTCCTTTTGAATATTGATCGGCAGCGATGTGGTCGTTTTCTCTTCCTCCAGCACCGCGGCGGTGGTCGCCGGCTCCTCGGTCTCCGCCTCCTTCGCCGTGGTCGTGACCTCGGTCGTGCTGGACGTGACCCGAACTTCGGCACGCTCAAAGTCCGCCGTGGTCGTCTCCTCGTCCTCGGGATTCGACGTCGTCACCTCGAAGGTGTACGAGAATACTGGACTTTTGGAGGTGGCGGACGGAAACGTGCTGATCAGTTTGGGAACCGGTGTCGGGCGGATGAAGAGCGGTGTCGGTTCCACGGTGGGTGACGACGGCTGGAAGAACACCGTGGACGTGGACTTGATGACCTGGGCGTAGGACCCTTCGATGTACGTCCCTATGACCAGGGACGTGACCAGGGTCGTCGTCGAGTCGTGCACGAACGACCCGCCGATGGAGGAGACCAATCCGGTGGGGTTGTGTTTGTCTTTCTGGAAGACCACGGTTTCCAGGCGCGGCGCCTCCACGGTGGGCTGTCTGCTCGTGAGCACTAAATCGCTGGTTGTAAGCGTCGGAGATGGCCTCAAGAAGCCTGGAACCGTTCGCGTTGGAATCGCTGGAGTAGTGTACTTGAGCGTGCTGAAAAGCGTTTGTCTCCCGGACAAGAGCACGGTGGTCTCTTGCGGCGGCGGCGGCGCAGAGCTGGTCGTTGTAGTGCTGGCTTCAAACGTTTTTCGCGTAAATTTAGGCTTGGGCCGCGGCGGTGGTGATGGTGGCTTCGGGGTCGTGATTTCAATGATTTCGGGCACCGTTACCGGCTCGGGCCGTCGTGGCGTGGTTGTAGGTGGCTCGGGCCGTTTGGGTGTAGTCGATGACGGCTCGGGCCGTTTAGGCGTGGTCGACGGTGGCTCAGGCCGTTTGGGCGTTGTTGACGGCGGTTCCTCCTCCGTCGTTGTCAGATAAGTGTACCGCGTCGGGTCAACGCGCACGGTCTGCGTTGCGCTGGCATGTAAACTCAAATCCTCAAGCATTCTTGTCCGGGGCATAAAAACAATAACTAAACAAACAAACAAACAAATAAACAATTTTTAAATCCATTAATTTGTGTATTTTTGTTTCTCTAAAAATGAATCGTTTAAGTGCCGTTTTTTATGAATTTGAAAAACTCAATGCTCATCTTTTACATTTTTAGTTTTGGGGGAATTTTTTTCAAATTTTTTTTTCTAAATCTTTCGTTTTTGTAGAATTTGTAAATTTGACAATAAACTGTGAATTTCAATACATTTTTAAAAAATCATGACATTTTGAACTTAAAAAAATTAAAATACTTTGAAAATTTCGAAAGATTTTTTTAAAATTAGTAATTCTTACCTGTGTTCCCAACGGTGGTTGTGAAATCAGCGAATCCAACATACGTCACCGTGGCGTGACGATTTGACGCCGCTGACATGAGGTCGTTCGACTCCCACCCCGCACTGCCCCCCAAATTCCTCAAATCGGAAAACGATTTTGGTTTCCTCGAAAATCCGCTAGGGGCCGTCATTCTCCCCGGCGAAAACGTTTTTTGAAACACCGGTTGACGCCCTTTGACCTCTTGACCTCGGCTGGCGCTCGTACTGGACTCGGCGAGGTCAGAGGTCAAGTCCTCGTCGGAATTTGTCGTCGCCTCGTAGTAGTTCTTCGGCGACTCACTCTCGAAACTCCCCACGGTGTACGTCGGGAGGCCTCTGATTGGCGCACTCGGCTTGGACGGTTTGATTGGCTGCTGAACCTGAGGCTCCGCCTTCGGGTTTCCAGGGAGCTTAGTTGGTGGCTCGGGTGGTGGGGCAGGCGGGCCCACGGACCTTCCCGTCGGAATCTCATTGTCGTCATAGGCAATCGGACGGTAGTTGACCCTCGGCGGGGCCTTTTGCTTGGACACCTCTTTCCGGATGTTCTTGTCCAGGGTGACTACCACGGCGGCGATTCTCGGGTCATGTGGCGTCGGAGCCGCGGTAGGCCGTGCGCCCTCCACCATAATCAAATCGTCACCGCTGTTCTCTGATCCTTCGATTTCCACCATGACCCCTTGAAGGGCCTCTCCGTCCAGGGTCGTGTCAATGGTGGTTCTCTCCTTTGTCCCAGGGACAATCAGCTTGAGCTTCTCGCGCATGTCCACGAGGAGGTGGTCCCTCTGCGCACCGTTCTCGACCAGGATCGTTTGCTGCTCGGCCTCACTGTGGCCGCCCACCGTGGAAGGACTCAGCGCCGTGTTCCCGAAGAAGAAGAGGAAGGTCTGAGAGTTCTGGACGTAGGTTCCGGTAAAGACGTTGTAGGTCCGGCTCCCTGCGACAAAGTTACCGTGGGTCCCCGTCACGCGTACTTCGTTGTCCCGCAGTCCAAAACTTGGTGGGGCATTTGGTGGCCCCACGAAAATGGCCAGCGGAGCCACCTCCCCAGAGGGGTTCTCCGTGAACTGACCGTTGACCCTTCGGGGGAAGTCAATGGGCGGGTTGACCCTTTGGGGGTAGTCGAGGGGCGGGTTGACCCCTTCAGGGTAGTCGAGGTGGGGGTTGACGAGGACCCGCCCGAAGCGGCCATTGCTCTGGTGGGTGATGACCGGTGGGGTGGAGTCAAGGGTCATGAGGTCATCGATGGGAACGTAGACGGGGGTGGGGTAGATTTTTCCAGCGATTTCAGCGTCTTCGCTGGAGTCGGTGGGCGTGGCCGAGGGCTGGATCATGTCCGTGTACCACTGGGGGTAGTAGACGTTCGACGTTGCGCTCATCTGCTGCGCATACGTGTTGTCGATGTACGTGCGGTAGAAGTCCGTCGTGTGGACCGTGGTGGCGTAGCCGTTGACCTCAGTGGACATGGCCGAGGTGATGAAGCCCGTGGGGCGGATGTCGTGCGTGGCCCCACCGTGCCCCGATGTGGGCAGCGCGTGGTAGATCCTTGACGTCGTGGTCAGGATCCTTGCGTAGGTGCCCTTAATGTACGTCGCGATGAGTTTGGTGATGTACTCGGTGGTGGTGCCGGACACTTGGAAGCTGCCCATGGTCGTGGTTAGGAGGCCCACGGGCCGTGTCCGGCCACGCTCTCCCTCGAAGAACGTCGTCGTGGCCCCACCGTTGGTGACCCTTAGGAGCTCTAAACGGCGTCGTGAAAAAAGAGACAGAGAAGAGAAGGTGAAGAAGTACTCATTAATTGTAGAATAGCAGAAGGGGGTACCTAAGTGCTCGAATTGTAGAAGAGCAGAAGGGGGTACTTAAGTGCTCGAATTGTAGAAGAGCAGAAGGGGGTAGCAGGTCAATACCGAGAAAACCGAAACCAAAAAAACCAAAACCGAGGATGACCATAACAGAGAAAACCAAAACCGAGAATACCAATGTTACGGATATGGATGTTCTCGGTTTAGGATTTCTCGGTTTTGGTCGTTCTCGGTTTAGGTTTCTCGATTTCGGTTTTCTCGGTATTGACATGGAACCGAAAGGGGTACCATAAGGGTTTCATGTCAATACCTAGAACGACCAAAACCGAGAATGGTCATAAGCATAATATGGGTTTTCTCGGTTTTGGTTTCTCGGTTTTGGTTATTCTCGGTATTGACCTGCTACCACCTTAAGTGCTCGAATTGAAGAATGCGAAGGGGGTAAGTGCTCGCGTGCTTTAGGCAGATCAAGATTTAAGAGAAAAACGTTTTTCCATAATTCACGATTCTTGAGAGCATAAAGAAGAATAAAGAAGGCTTTCCCCCTACGAAATGGTCTTAAGGATGCTCCTACAATGTCTTAATATGCTTAATATGCTTAAAATGTCTTAAGTATGGTTAAAATGGTCTTGAAATGTCTTAAAATGCTTAGAAATGCTTAAGTAAGGTGGAACAAGGAAGCGTCGAAGAGGAATTTAGAATAAAGAGGATCAAGAGAGCTTTTTATGAAGACAAAATAAAAAAGGGATCGTGTGAAAAGTGACGCCAAAGTGGGGAATGGGAAGTAGGGCTCGTGGACAGTGGGACTTATGGACACTTGTCATGGGTACAGAAGGGCCTGTCAGCGGACGGAATGCTGTCATCGGACAGAATGCTGTCCGAGTGACTTATGGACAGAAAAAGCTGGTCAGTGGACAGGTTTCCCAGTTGAGGACAAATATGTTGTCCCATTGAGTGTCCCAAAGGTAAACAATAGGATGAACCGCTCTGTGATTGGCTTTTAGAAATTGGGAGTCACGTGACACCGTGGCCGAGAAAAGGGCTCTTCGTCCATTGTCACCCTAATTGCGATGGCCAATGGACATGGACCAAATAAATCACTTTTGTGATTTCTCTTTGGTGGGCCCCACCGAAGGGCCCCACGTAAATAAGGGCGGCCAAACAACCCTTTTCGAATTATTGAAATTGGGCCTCATTTAGAGTAATTGAAAAGGAAAACAAAGGGATTTCATCCGCCTCAAAAAAATTTCATCCCCCTCAAAAATTATCCCCATTCAAACAAATCATCCCCCTCAAAAATCATCCCTCAAACAAATCATCCCTTTGAAAGAAAAAATTGACATTCAAATTCTTCCCATTCATCTTCCCTGAGGCCATCTCGAACTGAACCAGATTCTTTTTGAATTGTTATTTGTTTCTTTGTTTGTTAAACAATTTGAGCAAAAATTTGTTTTTCTTTGTTTGTTTTTTACAATTTAGGCCTTAAGGGCTCCCCTACATTTTTCCTTGCCCTACCAAACGAGGTCACTCCGGAGGTCATCGGCCCTTTCGCAGAAACGGAAGTCGAGATAAAGTAAATCCCAGGCGGTCATCCCTTAAGTTGAGCTGCTGCAGCGGCGCAGGGCTCTCGGAAAAGCTTCAGAAGCTTTCTAAGGCTTAAGCTTTTTTTTAAGCTTTTCGCATAATTAAGTCCCCCATGCGCCCTTTGTCTTCTGATTGAGCCTATTCATGACTTTCACAATCAAAAAAGAGGGGGAGCCCTTCATTACTCATTCTTAAAAATTCTCACGATTTCTCGCGGACAGACGGACAAAACTTTCTCTTCAAGTGGGGGCCCTTGGCGTACAAAAAATAATCCGGTCAGCTCTTAAAAATTGAAAAAAAAAATTGGTTCATTTTTTTTTTTAATTTTTTGTTGTTTTTGTTTGGATTGTTGTTTTTTAAAAACGATAGTGAGGCAGTAGATCAGGAAGGATGTTGAGTGGGAAAATGGGAAAAGAAAAAAAAAGACGATTTAAAACCGGTTGTGAGTTGCGAACCTGGGAAGTGGGGCCCTTGTGCTCTCAAGAAAAGGGAAATTGACGATGATTTAGAAATAACAACGTACGGCAAAAGGGCAGGTTATGCTAATGACCTTCTCCAAAGTCCACTTTCCCTTCACTTTCTACAGGAGTGGGTCACTTAAGGGCTCAGGTGGATTTTGGCAATTAACTCACCTGAAATTCCGGCTCGCTTGACTCGCACCGCCGCGGCTGAGCCGCCGCATTTGGCCAAGTCCCATTGACCTACAAAATCAAAAATCAAGTCAATCAATCAAGGAGGATTGACGAAAGGAAAAGTTGAGTGGACTTTTTGAATGACGACGTTTCTGAGGGAGCGGCGCACGGTGGCTCAAGGCCTCGAATTATCGTTCTTAAATCAAGATCATTCATTCATGCACATGCTGAGCGGCGATTCAGTAGCTTTCACTTTCACGTTATCAAATTAAAGTTAATGAAGAGCGGTCTATTTGCAATAATTATGCTAATCTGAACAACATAGTAAAAATTTTCAATCAATTTGAATAAAATTTTCAAGCAATTTGAGTATAATTTGAAAGCGATTAGAGTAAAAAAAATTTAAGCGATTGGAGTAAACGTTTGGAGCGATCTGTGTAAAATTTGCAAACATTTTGAGTCAAAAAAATTTAAGTGATTGAAGTAAACAAACTTTAGAGTAAAATTTTCAGGTGATTTGAGTAAAAAATTTCAAGTGATTTTACCAAAATTTTCAAACTATTCCAGTAAATTTTTGCGAAAATATTAAAATATTTACAAAAAATAATATTTTTCGATAAGTATTTGCAAGCAATTCAAGCAAAATATTGATACAGTTCGCTGAAAATCTTTAAGCGAATTTAGTTGTATACTTTTGTCATCGCAGATGCCAGGCAGGTAGGCCGCCTACCTAAAGGCATCCAACTATACGACTGTGAAATTCTATTTTTATTAAACGGCGTTAAACAAAGTGAAAAATGCAAAATTAATTGGCCTGAAATTAATGAGCCCTTAAATTGCTCAATTGTTCAAAAATTTTAATAGTTTCAGTTTCTCTAAAAAGAAAACGAGACAGAAATTAAGACAAAATTATTTAAATGGACCAATTAACACTAAACAAAAATTTACATTCAAAATTATCCTCGAATTAGACTTTCTCCCATCGAAAAATTTTAGAAAGGAAACTTTTTAATTCTGAATTTTTTTTAATTTTGAAACTTAAGATTTTTATCAAACTGAATATTTTCATCATGACATCATCTTTTCAAAAACATTTTTTTTTCTTTCATCCATCTCTTACACATAGCTCACAAAAAGCATTACGTAACTAATTACCAAAAATCATCGTCATCTTCTCTTAATTAACTATTATGCTTATTGCTTAAAGTAAGCAAGATCATCATTTCCTAAGCAAACTAAGAAAAGAGTCCCATCATTTGCCAACTCTCAAAAAAGCAAAACAGTTATGAAAACATAAGAATGCAGCCTGACACCTCAAGGACAAAGTCCCTGCACCAGCTACACCGTTACTTAATTAAGCAATTACAAGTTAAGTGGCCTTTTAATTAACTTTAATTAACAATTAAGTCCATCAATTAAGTGACCCTTCTGTCTCCACCCACCTTCCTCATCCGACCCGTCTGCACAGTCTTGAACTCCATTATTAACTAGTTTGACGTCGACGCAGCGCGGCGTCCCGCAGAGACACCTCACCTCTGACTCTCGGCAACCTGCAAAGAAAAAATATAGTCATGCGCATTGAAAAACAGAGTCATGCGCCTTAATTAAACAGCAATTAGCAACGCGACGACAGGTATTCACACCTTTAAAATACCAAATACCAAATGCCTCCCCCGTTGTTTGTATGACCCCTCTCACCTTTTTGAGGGTTAATTAGGTCACCTCTCTTTTACACATTGGAAAATTAACAGGTGCCTGGGAATTACCGCACTGACTTACAGTGAGGTGCAGTTAGGCAATTAGCACCTTTACCTCCCACGCACCTGCCTCAAGTTACCCCAAAAAATCCTACCGCACCCTTTAAGTCAAAAGTTCCGTTAGCCCGGACCCCCTTCACCTCTTGCCTAATTAAGTGGCGAATTAGCACTCTGCGCCGATGATTGATTTTCACCGGCCCGGACCCGGCCGCGACTTCACCTCTGGCCGCGCATGACCCACATTAATTCGCTGTTAGTGAGAATCGGGTGACCCCTTTTTGGCTAGGAAACGATTTCACGGGTTCCGTTTCCTCTTCTTCATTTGCATTGACTCCTTTTCATTCAATTGAAACGACCAATGGAAACGACTCGTTTTTTACTATTTGCAGAGTTGTGTGCGGCCTAAAGTGGACCCAGAGCTTTTTCTTAAGTGGCATTATGTAGCATTGAGGTGGTACCGTTAGGACACCGAAT
>JAQFYP010000055.1:0-48338 GCA_034694865.1 Bilobella braunerae
CTGCCGAGATTCGATCTCGGCACCAACCCAAGCTAGGACAAGGGTCCTAGCCCCGCGGACTACGCGTCTTGGGCTTATATATTTATTAAACTTTACCAAAGCTGGGCTAATATGATACTTTATGATACTTATTAGTACAATATTTAGCTACAAAATGCCCCAGGAAAGTTGTGTGTCGGACTTAATTCATACTTATTGCGCTTAGAAATTTTTAACTAAATTCACAACGTTGTGTACGGTCCGATTCTTCTACCACCGGCCTAAAATGCCTGTTTCTCTCTATTGTCAGCATGAGAACGTGGGTTCAAATTCCCTGATCAGCCACAAAAAAGTCTTTGCTGTTGGTTTTCCCCCTAAAATGAGATACCTTGCCTCTGCCCTCGTGTGAATACCCGTATCTCCGTGAACTAGGTATACACACACAAAGGATATGGAAATTACGTGATAAGGTTTGCGAACAGTGTTAAGGTATTTCAAAAGACTGCCCTCATTTGCATAGTCACCTGTGGTTATCAGGCAAAAGCTTCGGCCGTACCTAATTTCGGGTTGGTGTCCTCGGCCTTTGTGCTTTAGGCCCGTAAAAGAGCGGAATGTTATGGATAGTCTGTTGTGCCCACTTGATGACAACATCTATGCTAATGAGCTCCTTATCCTTACCACATTCCTACATTTTCTTTCATATTGAACATCCGCTCTGCTGGAATGTCAAAGAGCGCTCCTTTACCCTTACAGTTGGCTGCGGTGCTGATGGGTGACTAATATATGCTTAAGTTATGGTAAAACATTAGTAGTAGTAATATCATGTCAACCTACATAAAAATACATTACCTTAAGAGCCAGCAAACCGCAAGCGAAAATCACCTATCAAATATATGTTGTGAAAACATTCTATGTTGAATTTAGCTGGAGAATAATATGAAGTATGCTTCTGGCAGTTAAGCAAATATTTATCAAACTAATCAGATTATTGAGTCGCTAGTTGTGCTTGTGTATATCACACCGTACTTCATTTATCGTAAAAACAGCAAAAATGGTCAAACGTTATACATTTTTGCACCGGGAATACATATACACAATCTTGCTATTAATGATTGCAAAATAAAAAACTATGGTTTTAAAAAAAATTTAGTTGATTTTGAATATAAATTTTGTACTTAAGCCCTCCTACCGTCATTAATATGTTACTTTGCAATTTCAAAAAATCATGAGAAAACGCTTTATTTTAATGAGGTATTCCTCATTAAAAAATCATTCAAAATCATATGCATATTTACAAAGGTGACAAATAAAGTCTCAACAAACGACAAGAATATATATTAAGGCAAACAAGTGCTTTACGGCATTGCAAATAAGGCTCTGTTTTAACCGCAGTATACCATTTAAATTTCTGCTTTTGAGATACTTTTATGGCCAATGGTTCTAAAAAGTCTTAATATAGTTTTGCTCTAGGTAATCCAAAGTCGTAGTAATTTTCAATTTTTATTCGTCCGACTCCGTGTCATTCTTTGAAATTTTTCTATTCCCTGGCTCGGTGTGTGTCTAAACAAGAAGAATTGTGTATAATATAAATTATTCAATAATTTATTAATATACGGGTATTATCTGAGTAATGCTAAACTTACTCGAAAGAATCCCCGGTAAAACCGTCTATGACGAGCTAGTCGTTCGCCCACGGCAATGAGCCTCAGAGGTCCAATGAAATAAACAAAGTTCAATTTGGACTTTCCTGTACTATTTGAATAGTAAGCTTTAGGTCACCTTTTGTCTTGAATGTCTCTCAGAACTCCGCTTTCAGCCAAAAATCCCTTGAGAAAATTTTTCTCGAAGGGGCGATCCTAAGATTTAGTAAAACAATAAAATATGTCAAACGATTTAAGGCTGCATAAATACAAAGAGGTAGTTACAATTATTTTGTAAAAACATAACATATTTAACATAAAATTTCCATTTCTTATACGCCGCTTGTTTGCGTACTATTGTACCATTTTCTGAAAATTTAGACAATTGAGTTTGCACACAATGCAGGACAAGTAAATAAATTTAAAGAAGTATATCAGCACCAAAAATAGAACTACTTTCTAATGTAAAATTGTGTAACTAAATTTTTGCTTTATTATCTAGATTTTTTTAAATTTCAACCTACTTTGAATTGTATCACCTCAACCCATTTTTCCTTGGAAAATGTCTTATGAATTGTTTCTAATTAAGTGCGTGGTAAGACATTCTAAGCATAGTTAAAAATTTTCTCAAAATGGCAAGGTTAAACCTTGTAAAATTGATTTGATTACAAGTGAATGTCAGCGATAACTTAAACAAGCATTACCATTTTAAAATGCAATTCCAAACGAGCGAGTATTGATTCCGGAAATTATACTTAGTGAGCAATCTACTAGTCTTGCTTCGCTCAAAGTCGTCTTCAGTAAAAAAAAGCATAACTACCTTCTGAATCAATCACTTCCATGATCGCCTGGTTTACGCTTTCTTGAAACGACTTTCCTCCCTTTCTGCAAAATTCTATTTTCGGCACTTTTAAGCATTTCATGGCTTGCAACGCCTTGCAGGAATCCAACATCAAGTCTTGGATTATTCAAAAGTGATTCAATTGAATGATCCTCATGTTTTGTATCCGATGGAACGAACCAATGTGATGCAAGGCTTCTAATGCAAGGAATGAGTTGACTTGAAAAATAAATATTACAAAAACAAAATGTTCAAGCTGAGGATGGCTAGGATTAGGTATTATTTGGATGGATCGTTTTAAATTTAGTCTTTATCATGTTTGTGAGTCTTTGTGACTTGCGTAAATATTGCAAGCATTATTATTAATTTATTTGTTGGTAATATTAGTAGCTATTATTCAAAAATGCATTACGCATGTTTTCTAGGCTAAATACTTACTTTAATTTGGACTTCTGTACCACGGAGGACCAATGAGCTAGCCAGAATCCACATGCTATTAGCCAATGACAAGCCTTCTCCGACTGCACGTGCTCACTGCTTGCCATGCCAGAACCATTTCTTGGATTTGGATGGGGCTCAACCATGCGAATAAATGGACTCAACAATGTTCCCATTTCTTCAATATTTATATCTGCATCCTGAAAGTCTTGTCAAATAATTTTTTTTCAACCTATTGATAAAGACACGAATTTTTCTCTAATTTTATAACCTTGTACAAAATTCCAAGCGATGTATGGAGAAACGGCGTAGAGAACTCCACCGCTGCTGCTCGACCTCCCGTTATTGTCAAATCAGCTAGTGCCAGGTCAACCTCCTGTGAGAATTTTGTTATACAGTTGTAATAATTTCTAGTGTTTAGTTTAAATATTTGCATTGCAAATTCACATAATAGCAACGTTCAAGCAAGGTGCAATATTTTGTTCCATAAATTCAGGAAGCCACTTAATTCAGGAAGATAAATGACATACCTTGACAACCATTTCCTCTAAGGGGTTAAGTTAACGCTGACTTTTTTTTTTATTTTTTTTAAATGATTGAAATAATTTTTGGTTGCTAAAGTGTTGAAAATATGTTTGAAAAAATAAATAAATAATAATGCGTACTTTTTGTAATTAACAATTTCACTTACACCACGCTTTACTTCACCTTTCATTCCGTCCCAAGAACCAGTATTTGCGTATTAAATTTAGATGCTAATATTTATTTATTTATTTATTTTTAAATTTCTTAGAATTCTTATGGGAATTAACACGTGAAAAACGACGATTGCAAGTATCCGAATAATCTCGATCGTCGAAAAATTCTCCTTTGAAGAGTCTGTTTTAAAAAATTTAAAAAATTAAAAAATTAAAAAAATGAATATTATTAGCTAAAATTAACATAAAAGCAATCTAATATGACCACGAAACAAAATAATGTACCAATGGTGCCGATTGGCCTGAAAATGGCTCCCAAAATGTGTATTAATTATGCTACTAAAAAGTTGTCGTGTAGTCGCAACTGTCCTGTGTAATCCAACTGTAATCTCACGAGAGAATTTGCGTAAGATTACCCTATAAACTAACACGATTTCGGTAACGTATTTTTGACTACATGAATAACTTGAATTAACTAATGTTTAAAATTGAATAATATAGCAAATGCTAAAATATACAATAGCTAAAATAATTTAAATACTACACTATACAAGTAGTTGTTTGAGACAACTATTCTGAAAAACTGTATTTGAGAAGTTCGGTTTCTAAAATTACGCAAAGGGATTTACCGATTAAGACGTACTTTTTTTTCAATAGAAATGCAGAAATTGGTTCTACATTCCCAATTGACACCTAAATATATTTTTTTAAACATTTGTGTTTTTTCTATGCTTTTGTTCGAGGTAAAGCAACTGGCATTTACATTGCCAGTCCTATCAGAGAGCTAAAGCCACTTCCACTGTACTGATTCTGTATGAATTTAAGTATTGTACATTTTCAAGACGGAGTCAGTGCCACACAGACAAATAGCAGAGGGTAGACTTTGCTTTTGTGCACTTTTATTATAACTCTTTAGCTAATTGGAACACAAAATCTTCGTTTCAGACTTCACTCAACTTTGCTACTGCTACTATACAAAAAAGAGGCTGTATTAATAAAAAAAATAAGTATATATACTAAAAAAAAATGATCTGAGGTAGGTAGCGAGCATATAAAAGTGAGCAGGAGGTAGGCTCCGTTGTAACTACCCATTAACTCCTGCCGAATTGCTTACGTTCGACTAGAAAAACAAGCTAGAAAATTCATCAATGCAAATACTATAATGCGTTTTATTAAACCTAACCTAACGCTCTAAACAATTTATAAAGACATCAATACATGCCAAACAACCTAATTATAAATCATTAACTTACCCAAACTTAAAAGCAAAAAAGTTGCTCTCATAGCAATCGTGCTTCTTGAGTTAGCGATAATGACGTACTTCGACGTATGTATATATTTTAATTGAGAAAGTATGACATCACTACCCACACCGAAAATGTCTCTACCGGGTCCATTGCTATAACTTTATAAAATACACTCCCGATATCCACACTATCGTCTCCGCGCAGTTATCGGAGTCGCATTTTGGATAATCACACAGAAAATAATCCCACCAACAGCAGGCTCTTCTACGTGGAGAGTTAGGAATTTTCCATATATATCTCCTTGGACAGACTTACGCCACCACACTATCAATCTGTTATGTAGATATTGCATATAAGCTATCAGTCGAGAGAATAGTCCGATACGGAGTGCTTTCATTTCTTCTGATAGCTCTGGAGCGTGGAGGCTTATTGTCCTTCTGCGCGTTTATCTTGGAGTGATTGAGACCAGCAACGTTGGGATTTTTCTCCATGGAAAACCTTGTTCTCGATCTCAGGTTACCAGTGGAAAAAAGTATTGAGAGCTTAACCATTGGACAACTATGTGAGGATATTACCTCACTATTAGTTAATCACAATTAGTTAGTGGCCATAAGGCCTTAGACGCGGGTCTCTCTCCCTGCCACCTTTTGCCTTGGTGTGCATCACGCTTAAGCCCTCGTGCCTGTGCACGAGGAAGGAAAAGGATCTTGGCCACTCGCCTCATCCTCCTCAGATGGTCCCCAACCACCAAGGAGGCAACAGCTCCGAGAAGCGCCAAGGAGCAGGACTCACCGTGGCTCCCAACCATCTCCATCCGAGGATGTCAAAAGTCAAGTGCCCCCTTCACCCTTCAGTCCCTTTGAGCCAGGAGTGGCTTGCGCCAGGAGTGGCAGAAGTGCCAGGATTTTCACAGAGCCAGGAGTGGTTCTTCCCTTAAGGCTCCCCATTCCCTTTGTCGGCCATAGGCCTTATGTATTCGTTTAGGCCCCTTAAGGGCATAAGGTTATTTAGGCCATTAGGCCATAAGGTTAGATTTAGCCCTAGAGGGCTTTAGGTTAGGTTTAAGGGTCAAATAAACCCAGCCTTGGGCCAAAGAGCCCATTAAGTACCCGTTTTGTCCCTTAATTCCTTTAGTTAAGGCCTGGGCAGTGGAGGTCACTGTCCAAACCTTACAACTAGGCCCTTATATTCCTAGTATTGTTAGAAATTTTGTTAAAAATACTAATTTTATTAAAGTGTAATTTTAAGGCTTTGAACACATTTTTCAAACACTGACACTCTAAACGTTTTAGAATGGACAGGATGTTGAGATGACCTAGAAGAAGATTCTATTTAAAAGCGGAGGAGATTACGCTCTATTAAAATTTTTGCCGCTGGCGAACGCGCGCCTGAGACTATGGTTGGTGGGCTGGAAAAAGTGCATTAACAAGTAAAAAAAAATAAAGAAGCGTTATTTGACATTCTCAGAAGGTTCAATGAGCTAAATATTAACAAGTGTTTTACAATATTTTGGAGTCTTAAAATTTCCAAAAAATTTAGATTCTCCACATACCCAGACCGTGGTCATAGGTTAGAAAGACAAGCGATTTGGGCAGTATAGAGACGGCTTTGACGGCGGGAAAGTACACTCCTTTACCAATATTATAATAGAACTTGAAACGTAAACTACGATTCACAGTCTACATGTTTTGCAGCAAACTTTGAATTCTCGAAATAGGCGACACTGACCAATATTAATGTATTTTTTAGAAATTTTATTATAAACGTTCCTACTTACAGGTAGTAGGCATGGCCTGCAACACTCAGAAAAATCGCAAGCCAAAAACGCTTGTTTTAGTGTATGATGGAATGCAAATTTTTAGTTTTTTTCTATGGTCACAATTGCGCAAAAAATTAAAAAAAAAATGATTTTCAACACTCTTTTGAAAAGCTTATGGGAATTTACTCGCGATTTCTCGAGTTTCATATATGGTCCCCCCTTTTCGATTTTCTAAATTTGCTTCACTTAACAATATAAAAAACCCGAATATCATAGAAATTTTTATGCACATTTCAAGCACCCTAATTGAATCAAAAATTTCTATTTGGAAATTGAAAACATAAATTGCATCTAAATTTTGATGTAAATGTCAAAAAGTAAAATTGCATTAAACTTCAACGTATTTTAACTATAATTTCATCAAAATTCCGGATCTTTTTTGTTTGATTTTTTCTACTCATTTTCCAAGCGCAATTGTGACCAAAAATTTTCATTCCATTATTCACTTAAACAAGTGTTTTGGCCAAATTTGGGATTTTTCTGAAAGTTGCAGGCCTTGCCTACTACTTGTCAGATGATCAACACGAGTTGAAAAATGTGTGTAAGTACTGTAATTCTCACTTGAAGTTACTTAAATTTCAAATACCGATACCAATATATAATACAATTTATATTACATGCGCTAAGCATTTCCGAACGTCAAGTAGACGACGATCTTCATACATTTCTAGGGCGGATTACCGTAAAAGTGATAGACATTTGTTCTGATTGTTTCGAAAAAGGAGTTTAGAAAATCCGCCACAAATTTCTGTCCGTGACCGTCATTTTTTTTCAATTGATACGTATAATATGAAAATATGAACCTCCAAGGCCGAATTGATCTGTTTGATTGTTAGTGCGTTAGATTCGATAAGGGCTGATGTAATTTCAAGATTGATCATCATCGAATGTATGCGAATTCATGCAAGTAACTTACATGGTATGGTAAATAATCAAAAAAAAAACTAATTTTGTGTGTTAAGAACTAAGACAAAGTTACTGCTGATTTATTTCTTAATAAAAAAACTGGAGCAGAGAATCTTATGAAGCAAAACTTGTCACTGATGAATTATTTAATGATGACCATGCTATAATGACGCATTTCATATGGCTTATGTTGTTAACCTCTACCCAGAAGCGCAATATAACCGGGTATATTTTAATATTGTAGCAAATCCGGTTTCCAAATTTTAAATCACCTCCACCAGTACATATGCCAATGCCATGATAATAGCCTTTTTATGCACAAAAATTTCCGCCCATCAGGCACACAAAACCTGTTGAAGTGCTTCACAAGTAGGTAGTTGGTCCAAACGGTAACTCTGAGCAAAAATGCCAATCGACTTCAGCCAACATGACCACTTAAAACAGTTCACCAATGAGGAAATTGTAGAGTGTCGTAGTATTTTTAGGACGAAGCCTACATTTCAAGCATCCGGTGAGAGCGGGGGGCAGATGTCTTCCTCTGACCTAATGACCTACCTCAAGACAATTGGTGTCTACAGAGGACCTGTCCAAGTGGCAGCCTACAAAAGCTATTGGGATAAAAATTTCAATGGAGTTATCGACATTGATCTCTACATGGAAGTTTTGAAGGTAATTCATGACAGTGCTACCACAATAAGGAAGTTTGCCTTTGTCTACGACCTCAATGGAGACGGGTTTATCGATGCGCATGAAGAGTACTGGAAAATGTGCATTGGACATGATGACAAACTAGAAAATATGAGTTATTTGGAATTTGTGGAACATGCAGAAAGCAACAAGGATGGGAAGGTGAGCCTGGACGAATTTGGTGAATGGCTTGCACAAGGTCTTGCGAAGTATAACCAGTGAACATAAATTTTTGTTGCATTATTAATTTCTCAAATATTTAACAAAAACACAATAAATCTGGGTAATTTTGTATTTGTGATGATAAATCTGTTTGTCTAAAACGTGAAGTGAATTTGAAGGCGTTACATACAGGATGTTACTGTCAATAGAAACAAAGTGAGCCTGCTCTCTTGATGTTCCTCTGATATTATTTTGAAGAAATAAATTTTAATTCAGTCTTATATTTTACTTAGTTCCAGCTCTATTTCGGTTTCGGCTGAAATTGGTGAATTTATTGAGATGTTTAACAAAATATTTCAAATAAATTGTGAGGCGATGAAATTTTTTGTCAGGAACACAGATATTCCTAGTCTTCTACTCGTGTTTAATGTATGATTTGGCATGACAGTTGAATTTAAATTCCAACAATTTGCCCATTGTTAACTATAAGCAGGGATAGAATACATTAGAACAAAAGTTTCAACATGATTACTTGTGTCATTTGCTTTTCTAATTTTGTACAAACTACTAAATGGAGCAAATCGGAGCATAACAGCCATATGAATAAGTATACAGTCGTATTTATTAAAATTAAGAAAATGGTCAACTAAATTAGAAGCGATGAAAGTGAATTAAATTCCTAGTCAACAAACATCTATTCCTTTTCAATTTTTAAATGCAAAATTTTTAAATGTTAAATACAGTGATAATGTTTTTTATTAGGAATTTATCTTCTGTACTGTAAAATCGTTCGTCTGTCCTTCTGTCCGTCTGTATGACATCGATGCTTGCATAAACCGCTGGAGCTGCATGCGCCATATTTACGGCATATGAGACATCGGTACAAGTGGTGGTTTAGGGTTAAACATCGGGTAAATTTTACTTCCGATTATTGCTTGGTCAAAGGTCAAATTTTAAAATACCGTGGATTATTCCATCCTACAAAGACCGTTGCGGCTAAATTGGGTCACTGGAAGTTAACCCCTCAGCCCTTTGAGAATTGTTTAGTTCAATAGCGATTTTCACCTAAAGTGGTCACTAGTAGGTTTTAAGGATAAACACCTGGCAAAAGGTACTTTCCGCGTTTTCAGGATAAAAAGTCAAATATTACAATTCCTTCAGTTTCTGAATTTTCAGAATTTTTATAGGGTTTAACAAATTAGAAACGACGGGAATAGTGTCACTATTATACTATTAAAAATATTCACGATATATTTGAAGCGTCCGTTCTTCTATTTTAAATCCAATAGGGAATCTGAAAATATTCAAGTATTTAATAACATAAAACCATTGAAATTGAATTTTTGGCAGCTACACTTATAATCTAGCAGTTCGCTACTCTTTATTGTCAGGCGTGGAGACATTGTTAAAAATAATGATCAAGGAGTTGTCACAAAAAATTGTCCTGTACAAATGTTGTTATCCTTCATACGACGAACAACTTTTGCGGCAATCAGTTTTGATTTATTCATTTTTGTCACAGAGTGATTTTTTTTACCTTGACTTTAGACTCCAAACTGGGGTTCAGACAAAAATAAAGTTGAACTGGGTAGGATGTATAGGAACTCATATCTAAAAACAGGATAGAGAGTAAGTTGAGTAGTTCATAAGATAATCTTGAAACTCGGACGGACTGATGCGAAAAAACAAAGGAGCTTTCTCCTCGTTTCCGATTTACTATAAGTAAAATTATTTACTTTTTCATTTGAAGACAAATTTGTTTCCTTATGCTAGTGAGTGGGGAGGGTGGTATAGGCCTGTCAGTTAACTATGAAGTCCTGAGGAAAAAAGCCTGGGAGGTTCTGCTGAGCAGTAAAAGTGGGGTTGACCACCGTGGAGCCTGTGCTTAGGCAGAGCCTGGACACCACTGTGTGCATACAGACACAAGCTCAGCCTCCACGACTGCAACTTTCCACTAACCACTACCACACCACCACTTTTTTTGTGCTGGTGCCGGGACGCAATCTCGGCACATACCCAAGTTAGGACAAGGTTTGTAACTCGGCGGACTACGGGCCGTAGGCTAATTAATTGCTGCATTCAATATTAAATGTTTGTTTTAAGATTTTGCCTTCGTTTCCTGCCTAAAAGTAGAAAGTAGATGTACGTGTACCTTTTAAAATGCGTTTTTTGAATTGTCTTCAAATAAAATAGCATTACTAACCGTAAAACTTGTTGCCAAATTTGCAGGTAACCGGTGGAACGACACCGTTGACAATTCCGACCCCAACAATACGCTTCGACTATATTTAGAAGGAACAGTTACAGGTCTTGTGTTGATGTTTTTTAAGCCAGCACGTACAGCATTGTTATTATATGGGTAAGACAAGAAGGGGGCAGCTATATTTGGTGTTGCAAAAAACGGCTTAACATGGTAATTACGTAACGCTTGTATTGCTACTACTCGCAAAAGGAGCGCGAGGAAGCCGTGGAGTTATAAACACAAATGAAACTTGGATGCAGACTATAAACATCTTGAGAATTGGTTGCGAGAATGAAAACTTATGAATAGGAACTGATTTGCCTTTTGTACAAATTATGGATGAAGATTCTGAGTTTGCAAACTTGGGGGTCGATAAACATCTATTCAAGATTACAGCTGCAGAAATGCAAAAATATCTGTCTTTAATAGAAAAAGCAACGAAGGCTCTTTGCAGAAGGCAATTGAAAATATTGATTACCCAACCTATAAAGCAGCAGTAAACAATTTCAACGACAAAAGCTTACAATGCTATGATGCAATGGGGCTTTTTAAGTATAATTTGAAGACAGAAATTGAAAAAAACTATTAACTGCTGTTTTTGCCTCGCTTGGCGAGTAAGCTATTTTGAATTGAACTTTTATAAACATTCTATTGTGTGAAACTTTTTTCTCGATTAGCGCAGTTTTTCTTTATTAGAGAACTATGATTACGTGGACAACTTCCGCTTGTCCACGGCTTCCTTACTGCATGTTTAATCATTTTATTCCTACACATAATTCAAATGAATTTAATTAATTTTTACTATAACGTTAATTACACTAAAAGTATAAGATAAACAAGCTATTCTCAACATAAAATGCCACTTTTTAAGTCAAGTTTGTAACATAATGTACTCATACCATTTGTGCCTACCTTTTAACATAGTAATGCATCTAGAATGTTACAAAACTACAAATAACATAATGATCCATAACTGATCCTAATTAACTTTATTGTTGAACACAGTGAATATGTCTACTGTTTTGAAGATCATAATGGAGAAGGTTATCTGGCTATATTTGGATCTCTCTTTTCACAACCGCTGATAAAGTTCTTAAATGACCTGAAAAGCGAAGGGGTACAAAATATTTCTACTGATTATTCTCTCATAATCACACAACAATCAGAAATTGAAGTTGTACAATATGTGCCAAACTTAATACTGGCAATATTTCTAAGACGATAGATTTTAACTAAGAACGAACAAGATGAGTATAATCTATAGAACGTAAGAACTGTACAGATTGATTGGATTGTAGTATGTGGTCACATATTTGGGTCCCAAGTTCCTGCAAACTTGAAGTACGACATTTATGCTAAGGACATTATTGAATCAGAGGAGTGGTTGCCCGCAACATCCTTCAAGTACAGGATACTCAACACCATGGACACTTTCAAGAAGGCTTGGGAAAGGGCAGGTAAAGCCGCTACCGTGTAATTTGATAGCTAAGTCCTTAAGGGATGCTTTGTTACTCTGGCTTTGTCTTCAATAAAATTTGACAACAGAACACTTCTTTCAAACAAAATTTCTCGCATTTTTTTTTTTGTAAAAATTAGGAATACCATTATAATTTAGGTATAAAACGTATACAAATTTGAAATATTTCATTTGCATTGTTCACTTTGTGTTTTGAATATAAATACAATTGATCAATTAACTGTTTGTCGCTGTGATGGTGGTTGACTAAAATAGGCAAAAATTGCGGTAAATCCTTAGTAGACATGCTAAAGTAACTTAAGAATTTATAATGCATTACCTCATGGGACAACATATTCTGTGTTGAATTTAATTGAAACTCGAGAATAATAGGAAATATGATTCTGGCAGTTAAGAAAATATTGCTATTATAATATAATAAGTAACCAATCAGATTATTGAATCGCCAATTGTGCTATTGTGCAGCATATACAGTGCTTAATTGATCGTAAAATAGCAGAAATGGTTAAATGTTATAATTTTTTTGCCCGGAATAATTAATAAAAAGACAAAATCTGACTGTTGATGAATGCAAAAAATGAAAACTTTGGGTTTTGAAATAAATAGTTGATTTCAAATAAAAATTTTGCAATTAATTCCTCCAACTGTCTTGCGCACGTTACTTTCAAACTTCTGAAACAGAAGAAACGCAATCATTTTTAATGAGTTATTACTATAAAATCATACACATATTTACAAAGTTGACAAATAAAGTATTAACAAACGACAAGAATATAATAAGACAAAGAAGTACTTTACGGCATTGCTAATAAGGCACTCTGTTGTAACATTAACATTGTAACATGTATACATTAAGGCCATTTTAACTTCTGTTTTTGAGATACTTTTATGGCCAATGGTATTATAAAGTCTTAATAGTTTGGCTTTAGGTAATCCATAGTTGTAATTTTCAACTTTTATTCGTCCGACTCCGTGTCATTCATTGCAATTTTTCCATTGCCTGGCTCAGTGTGTGTCTAAACAAAAGAAAGTATGTATAATAGAAGTTATTCAATATTTTATTATTACACGGATAATGTCTGAGTAATTTTAAATTTACTCGAAAGAATCCCCTGTGACTCCGTCTATGATGGGCCAGTCGCTCGCCCATGGCAATGAATAGAGCCAGTACAATTCCAGTACAAAGAAGGCTCAGAGGTCCAATGAAATGCACAAAGTTCAATTTGGGTTTTCCTGTACTATTTGAACAGTAAGCTTTGGGCCACCATTTGTCTTGCATGTCTCTCAGAACACCGCTTTCAGCCAGCTCTAAAATCCCCTGAGAAAATTTTTCTCGCAGGGGTGATCCTAAGGAATAGTAAAACAAAATATGTCAAACGATTTAAGGCTGCATAAATACAAAAAGTTAATTAGAAATATTTTTTTTAATCACTTTACTACTTTTTAATACTTTTAACATAAAATTTCATAAAGTTAAATTTCATTTAACATAAAGTCTTATACGCCGTTTGTTCAAGTATTATTGAACCATTTTCTGAAAATTTGGACAATTTAGTTTGCACACAATGCAGCACAAGCAAATAAAGTTAAAGAAGTATAGCATCTAAAATAGAGCTAATTTGCAATGTAAAATTGTTTAACTGATTTTGTGCTTTAATGTGTACATTTTTTTTTAATTTCAACCTACTTTGAATTGTATCACCTTAGCCCATTTTTGTTTGGAAAATGTCTTGTGAATTGTTTCTAATTAAGTGCGTTGTAAACCATTCTAAGCTTAATCGTTGGTTTGCACCGTGTAAAGTTGATTTAATTAGAAGTGAAAGTCAGCGATAAATTAAACAAGCATTACCTCTTTGAAATGCAATACCAAACGAGCGAGTATGAATTCCGGAAATTATTCTTAGTGAGCAATCAAGTAGCCTCGCGTTGTTCAAAGTTGTCTCTTCAGTAATAAAACCAAAACCTCCTTCTGTATCAATCACTTCCCTGATCGCTTGGTTTACGCTTTCTTGAAACGACTTTCCTCCCGATTTTTGAACCTTCCACCACACTTTTTGCAGAATTCCGCTTTTGGCATTTTTAAGCATTTCATGGGTTGCACTGCCATGCAATAGTCCAACATCAAGTCTTGGATTGTTCAAAAGTGATTCAATTGAATGATCCTCATGCTTTGTACCCAGTGGAACAAACCAATGAGATGCAAGGCTTGCATAGGCAATGAGGACTAAAAGTGCAAAGAGCCACCAAACGACAGCAATGGTCCTTGACGACAATGCCTGCAATAATCGGAAAAAATAGAGCGATTAGAATTTGTGTGCCCTGCCTATCCATTATCTTCATAAAAATATATCTACCATTTAATTTATTTTTAATATAAAACATGTTAACATAAATGAGTTAAATTGAAAAACAAATCATACAAAAAAGGAATGTTCGAGTTGGGGATAGCTAAGATGAAGTATTGTTTGGATAAATTGTTTTCAATTTAGTCTCTACTAAAATTGTGATCGTTGTAGCTTTCGGATGTATTATTATGAATTCATTTGTTGATATTATTAGAAGCTACTATTTAGAAATATGTTTCAAGTACTACCTACCATTGTTAGATAAACTTAACACTTACTTTTATTCGTACTTCTGTACCACGAAGAACCAATGAGCTAGCCAGAATCCACATGCTATTAGCCAATGACAGGCTTTCTCCTACTGCACCGTGCTCACTGCTTGCCAGAATCATTTCTTGCTTCTGGATGGGGCTCAACCATGCCACAAAACGGAGAGATATCGATGTTGTAACAAAAGCAGCCAAAATGCTTAGCCAAACCCAGCGACTAAATGGACTCAATAAGGTTCCAATTTCTTCAATATTTATATCCACATCCTGAGGCAATTGTAAGACATATAATTGCAACCCATTAATATAAGCAGAGTGTTGAATTATATTATTACCTTGTACAAAATTCCAAGCGATGTATGGAGAAACGGCGTAGAGAAATCCACTGCTGCCGCTCGACCACCCGTTATTGCTAAATCAGCTAACGCCAGGTCAGCCTCCTGTGAAAATTTTGTTAAGCAGTAGTAATACATCCGAATGTTTAGTCTAAATTATTGGCATTGCAATTATCAGCATAATAGCTACTTTCAAGCAAAGTTCAATATTTTGTCACAAAAATGTTTTGCTTAATTCAGGAAGATGTTTGACATACCTTGGCAAAACATTCTCATGAAGCGGTTAAGTTAACGCTGACTTGTTAAATTGTTTTCGAAGGATTAAAATACCTTATTGTTGTTACAGTGTTTTATCATGTTTGCAATAAAATAAATAATTATTCGTACAATTTGTAATTAAAATACTTGTAACATTTTCACTTACACCACGCTTTACTTCACCTATCATTCCGTCCCAAGAGCCAGTATTTGCGTCTTGTTTTCCGTATGAAGAGTCGGCAACTAATTTGAAGCTGTAACGGAAACCAAGTAGGTCAGCTAAGTGCTTAGCCAAGTCCACGCAGTACCCTTGCTCGTCTCCAGAATCTAGCTTTGTGTAGCACGGGTTCCCTTCTATTGTTGTTATTATAAGGGTTTTATTAATTTGGGGTTGCTCATTGCTCAGTACAGTCCTGTCAGTAATGAGGAGCCCTTCATATTCAAAATTGAGCCCTTGAGACCAGTTTCCGATTCCGATGATCACTGGCCCTTCTCTACCAAACTCGTAGTTTAACTTGAGTACTTCGACGTATAATTTCATTCGCATGCCACTGGAAATGCTGATGGGTCCCGTCATGCCATCAAATGAAACCTATTCAAATTGTTAAATATAATTGGAATTACATTAGAAATGCATTTAATTAATGTTAACTAAAACATACAACTAAACCAGAACAAAACCATTAAGTGCACGGTTAAATATAGAAAAATTCTTATTCGATATGCCACCTGGTCCATTACCTCACTAGTGTTTTGGTAGAGGATATTTTTCTAATTTAGTAATTATCATCATTGCCAAAAACATATGTAACTTTGCATTTACTATCAAAATCACATTATCATAAATTGTACTTAATACAATAAATGTCGACATAACTTGTGTCATGGTATGTTTTCGCCAAGATAAATTTAATGTGCAAATAGTTGCTTAATATTTGTTTAGTTACACTTGATACTTTGTTTGTAATAACACTCGCAGTAAAACGCCGAATTCGAGACAATAGTCCAATTAAAGTCAATAATACTTAATGGTGGCTTCTACATGTGGCTTTTAATTGTTTTGTTTTCTTTTGCCATTTTAGCATTTTATATTCTTTACACTGTATGTGAACGTGTGCGGTTGTATTAAAGTAATGCTTCATTATGACAATTTTCTAAAAAAAAAAAACTACTTAAATTTTAAAAATGTAAAAATTTACCGAGGCAAAAGCATCCACAAAGTCTTCTCCAAGCTCCCATTTCTTTTCTTCAGTGCAAGAGGCAGGTAGTGGCGGAGTAAATTCAGTGGCTGCATTATCAAACGCCTCCAGCCCTCGTGCCACCAACTCCACCGAGTCAAGCGTCAGGGCCACTTTGATTGTATCTTCTAGCCCCATCTGGCCCTTAAAAATAACATCCCTTAAGCTCCACTTTTCCATATCAGCCCTTCATGGAGAGTTAAGCGTTTGAGAGGTCTGTTTTTGAAATTTGATCCCTTACGGAAGGCATTGAGGCAAATCTCTCCTGGAATTCTTGAAACTTCCGTTCATCGATGAGATTGAAGCCAAAGACGAGTGCCTGGGAATAAGCGAGGCGACTCCAGTTTCCATATTTCATGTCCTGTATTTGTACAAAACTTAGCGTACGAAAATAAGTCTTAGCAGAAGCCGTCCTTCCTTTTCACGATTCACATTTAAAATGAAAGTTGTAGATTTTGAGGCATTACCAACATGGTGAAAATGTAGGAGTAGGATTTTGTCATCATGCCCGTGTCCAATGCGGCCTTCGTTACGGTATCCAAATTCTGAGAATTGGTATCAATAATAATGTTCCGAGCACCGCGCAGGCGTAGCTGAACTAATGTTGCTCTCAAGTCAACCGAAACTGAATGCACGCTCACAGGACCCAAGAATTGAAGGCTTTCGGCAAGTAGAGATGGTTGAATAATTCCTACCACAAACCATATAATCTTAATAATTATTTATTTTATATGGCATCAATTTTTAAGGGACGAATTTGAAAGAAGTTGTATTCAACACCTCATTGTTACAGGACACGATATAGTCCTAATTCAATCTAGCTCAAAATATTGTTCCCATATGTTTAAAAAGTAATTTGATAAAAATTTCCCTAAATAAAATTGCAGGGAGCTAGTTCAATGAGGTCCCAAATGTAATCAATTCTAGCGTCTAATTTACTCATATAAGCATTTTTAGCGGTTTTTTTTTATTTCGGTTTGAATACTAGAGTTTAAAGCTGTTCCGTTTTCGGTATATTTTTATTTACCTTTAAAGTATTTTCCAAGCATATTGATATTTTTAATCGTGAATACATTGTTTGGGTGTATTCTGTTAACTGGCGCTCATTGCATGGGTACATTGTATGCAAACACGTTTATACAATGCATTTTAAATACAAAAGTATTACAATGTCAGAAAACAGTGTGAGAAAAATACATAATTAAAAATATATTGTTAAGTTTATTGTTAATGTTATATGTTATATTACTTGTTCATTTGTAATTTAGCCTTGATTTAAAATTATCATGAGATTACCTAGATTTGCCTAGAAATCATGTTGTGAATTATTTCTTGACAATGTAAATAATGGGCATATTATACACTCTCAAGTTATTTGTTTTCAACCTGTTAAGTGTATGAGTGTTAAGCCAGTGTAAAAAAAGAACGTCAAATTGACATTACCATTGAGTGGATCATGTATGATTGCGGCTTCTTTCCATTGCAATTCTCGGACAAGGTCCTTAATGAGATCAATCATTTGGGATTGGGTGGGGTGAAGCGAGATAGTTAGTTTAGAGTCTGCTTCGTTCTGATTGGTGGTTTGGGCTCTCGGGGCAGTTGAGATGTATGGCACTCCCAGGTGAGAGCTAATGGACTCGAGTGTCAGGTCCAGGCTCTTGTCACTTGGTCCAAACAGGGAGATAATCCCATAATTCACCTCGAGACAGGCTACAAAGATACAAATCAGCTACAGCCTCACTCCAGGAGGAATTTGTCATTCAAACTCTACTTTTGACATATTGAGGCAATAAGATGTAAGTAGATTACCTCGCGTGTAAAGATGGAAGAAGTCATTGGCTGACGCATATTGAATGTCAAAGTCTATTGATGTTTCGTTCAAGAAGTTTCTGCTGGGAAGCGACTGAATGCCAAGTTTAAATGCAGCATGAACATCCTTTTCATTTTCAAGAAACACGCTTCCTATCAATCAACACGAGTCAATATATGAATATTCTTTCGTGCCAATTTGTTATTATTTTGTTTCTAAAAATAGAAGTAATTGATATTATGAAGTCCTTTATGTAAATCCTTTTTTAAGCCGTTTGATTTTAGATTTTGTTTTGTTTTTGCGCTTCCACACGTTTTTGCTTGAGTTTGCTAATTTAAATAAACAACTTCTCTAACACGAGGAATTTCAATTACCTGGACAAATTTATACTTTCATATAATTTGTTTTGAATTGCTGCTTCTTTGTGTTTCTTTTGAAATTACAATATATTATACGTAAAAATTTCAGTGGTGACAAATAAGACAAATTTGTATAATAATTATGATTTAAATGATATTGCTTAATGTTTTTTTTTATCAAAATAGCTATCGAAAATTTTAGCTAAACTAAGCTTAAAACAAACGTTAAATTGAATACCTGTGAAAAAGTGGTAGGTTGACAACTTATTCTTTTACTTTTGCTCTTCAAACAAGTTTGTTCCGTGTTTTGTAAACTGATATTTTTTAACTAAATACAATTGAAGTGAGTCGCTACGTTTTAAATTTTGAGTTTACTATTTACTTTGAGGCCTTTTCCCATTGAGTGCCAGTTGTCGAAGTTTCTCATTCATAAATTAGACTTTGAAGGGTACCGCCACGCCCACATATTCATGGAGCCTTGCAGCATTGCATCTTTTGTACAAGGGTCACATTTCTCTTATTAGCCCATAATTAGTAACACATGTGCCGCTTCGCCCCATGTTTTGTTTTTAATACTGTAAAAAAAATGCTAATCTATTCCTACACTCCAATAAACGCACGCACATTAAAGCCAGAATTTATTATTTTAAAAAGAAATTCAACTGTAATTGATTCCAATTTTTTGTTCTTGAACTAGTATACCTTTTTTCATGAAATAAACCACGAGAAAGAATTTTCAAAGCACAAATACAGTATTTTAATACATTGACTCTGATTTCTCTTTCAATGCATTAAGTGTGTAAATTCCTACTTTTACAAATGTAGAAAGATACTTCTGACTTTACGTAAAATTCCATTTTGAGCTGTCTATTGCTGAGAGATGTGAGTTTAAACCTATGTTCACTTTTTACTTGCTACTGAAAATAGGGAAGTCGAGGCGAGATGTCAAGTTGAGTGAAAGATGGAAGAGTGTGAGAGTGATTAGATGCGTCTCAAGGGAAGGCACTTGAAGTTTTTCTTAAGTCGAAAACAGGAAGAAAAATATTTTCAATGAATCACGCTTATCGCTGTCAAAGGCACGACTTCCACTTTCTTTGGTGCTTGGGCAAGAGCCAAATGACAATTGCACTTAACAGAATTTCTGCACTTTTGAGGCGTCAAAACAAAGGTCTCTTTCTAATTACCCCAAGCACTTGAACTTGTATAACAAGTATTAAGCAAACAATAATACACTTAAATATTTGAATCACGTGTGGGCACGGAAGAATGCATTAGCGGCGTATTAGTAACACGATGTAAAGCTTTCCATCTAATGTTCAGAATAATGACTATTTTATTCAAAATAAACAATTGGCTTGTTATGTTCAAATAACATACAGATCTTATTAAATTAGACATTACCTCATCAAGTGTAACCTTTAAAGGAATCGTCGCTAATATATATTTATGCATTTTATTTATATATTTATAATTAAAGTATATATAATATAAGTAATTTGAAACTTAAACGAAAATAAACTCGACATGTGAACGCTGTGCTCATAGGGCTCCCTTAAGAGATCAAGTTGCCATTAAATTTGTAAGACGCCACCGATTCTCGGATAAGCAATCTCCTGCTGTGGTTGTCACATTTCCAGAAAGACGTCTTACTTTTTTACAACTCTAAATTGTAACAGAATAGATGAGTAAGACAATGCTTATAAAGTAGAGGTAATTTTTTTTTGTTTAGCTTTAGCTTTGTTTAACGTTAACGTTTAATTAACATATAATTTCAATTTTAAATAATTTTCCTAGGAAGTTATGGACAAATATATAATATCTTTCAGAGAAAAATGGAAACTTATGAAAAAATTGAATAAACTGCAGCTTATTGTTCTAATTATACTTTTTTTTTTCTGAAAAAGAAGTAAAACAAGATACTATCTTCCAAACTTGACTTCCTTCAGATATTTTAGATATTTTTGTTTGTATACTACTACAACTAATATATCACATCAAATGATCATATAATAAAAATCAATCAGGTGCTGTGCTTGAAAAGGAGAAAATAATATGAAATACTATAAAAGGTTATCGAACCCAAAGATCATATTATGAACGATCATTAAGCAAACAGTATTAGATCAGGGCAGTATACACTTACGACTGAAATTAACGAATAAAATTGCTCTAGTACACTTCCGGGTCTGCTACTTTTGATAGTAATATATTGTTTGTTTACATAACGATGACACTGGAATTGGCATGCCTGATGGCTGCAGCTTGTTACAGTAAACGAGAAGCGTTTCCTGTTTCTATCCCTCTGCCAATTTCTTATTTCACTTTCAACTCTGTGCTAGCATTAAAGTCAAACTTAAAAGTAGAAAATTAACAGTTTTGAGCTTTTGCATTTTGTTTCATGTCAAGTCCGCCAGATATATAATAATCCAGGAAGCAATGGAGTGACACATTTCTGCTTCCTTCAAAACAAACAGTTGTGCATAGAAGCATGGATGCTAGGTTTATCAATCATAAAGCACAATTGAGCCTTGGCAATGCTTTCGAATAAGCAGGAGATATGTGGTATAAATCTTTAAACAACATTTTTTTTAGTTCTTACACACATCTGATTTCAATCTTACGCTTCCAAACCAATTGTGAGCTGAATATGTTCTAATAATAGGAATACCTCCCAGACAACCCGAGAAAAACAAAAGCAAATTTCACGGGCTTCGAAAGCTCTTACGAGCCGAACGTTGTGACACCAAGTGTACAAAACTACTTAAAGCATATGAGGAAAGGGTGCATCAGATCAGAAATAGACAAGAACCATTCAAGTATGTCTATTTGAAATTCTTTTTTGAACTAAAATAAACTGAAATTATCTTTAGAGAAAGTTTTTTTGAACGTTTTTTTTTCATCCGAGTGGGAGACCTTTAGATGGATTAATTGAAAAGGTCCAAAATATTTATTACAGTTTCATGTTTCCAGTGGCTCTTGAAAACGTTACCTTATATGGGAAACAAAAGAATACTAAACTGAAGGGGACATTCTAAGGGTCCTTTGTTGGGTTTGTTTAATTTCATTTGCCCCCTTTAGCACTGCAGTATTTTCATGGAAAAACAATTTCCAAAAGAAGAATCTGTTTTCAGCTAGAATTGAAACGACTTTGCATGAAATTGTTTTGCATTCCATTAGGTTATGAATACTGCCTGTGATTGAGGATGCAAATTAGTGTGTATAAAAGCACTTGTATTGAAATTGTTAAGTATTTTCATCATAGTGAAAAAATTGACCTGCTAGCTCGGTAGTATCTGAATTGTTGACTCTAATATAAGACCCGTTCTACGATAATTATCTTCAATATCAGTAAATTATACTGAATATTCTATAGCAATAGTAGGCTGTTTGAAATTTGATTTGTTTGGAAAACAAGAGAATTAACCAGCCGAATTCAATTAAATTTCTGTTTATAGATTCTGTTTAAAACACATTTCTTGCAGATTTAAAAAAAATTGAAATCAAACAGGCTTTTGAATATTTTACATATTAACTAACTGAAATAAATTTTTCTAATTAATTTTAGTATATTTTTAGTAAGTTTAGCAAAACTAGCTGATTCCAAATACACAAAAATATTGTAGCTGAAATTTAATATTTAAATGCATAATTGTTTTGCAGGCATGTATCTAGTCTTTAAGGTTCGATTTGCCTATTATTGAGCAATGTTTGGCAGAAAAAAATTAATTTATGTACAATAAAATCTAGTAAGATGCAGGCGCGGCATTATGAATAAGTAGAAGAAGTCTACCTTGATTTGCATCTTGCATCCTCAGAATTGACATCTTCATACTTACTCAACTGCACCGCCTACAAAGCCGCCGAGGAATAAATGCACTCTCGCTACAGGGCTTCTCAAATTGCATCTTCCAGTCACGACTTAATGTGCATAATGCACTGACTGCATTTCATTTGAATTCTTCATTTGACAAAGATCTGACTACACGCCCCCTCTTTAAATATCAAGTTAGTTATGATTAATCGCTGATACTCTTCGCTTCCAATTCCAATTGTGGTTGCAATAGGGGTGTAAATTTTTGGATTGAAATATTTATGAAGCGTGCAGATAAAAGTACATTTATGACTCATGGAGGAAATCTTCTGCTCATTGGGTATTGGCAGGCAGTAATTTTTTTTTATAATTAAAAACCAAATGCCAAATTTGTTAACAACAATTAACTTTTATCTGGATAAGGCAATTACAAGGCAAGGATCACATTAATGTAATATGATGAATAGTAAAACAGTTAATAAGAGAGCGCTGTCGGAGTGTTTTTGTTTTCAAATTTAACAATCTCAATTAATAATTGCTTTTGGATATTTTTGAAACAAACAAACTGATTAACAAGGCTCTCATTGGATAAAAAACTTATAATGGTTTTAATTATTAATTGCAAAAATTGTTATAATAATAAATTGAAACGCTGTGGCATTTGTCTTTGTTAGTTATTCAAAATCATATTACATTAGTAAAACTAATCTTAAATGGTCAAATAGAGTTGTTCACAAAACTATTTAAGTTATTCCGACAAGAAAATAAATTACTAGTGTAATTACTGTAAGAAGAGTACTGTGCAAAAAAAACTTTTAAAAGCAAAACAATAAAATTGTTTCTCATACACAATAAGTTATCTGTAAAAGCTTTGAGTTTTACGATTTAAAATATTGGGTAAAGGGGGTTCTGTATTTAGACCTTAAAAAAGATAATATATATTTACGGCATTGAAGCTGTTATTTAGCGATCACTCAAAGTGCATAGAGTCCAGGAAAAAATGCTTGCAGTAAGCTTTTCACTATAAGTTTGAATGACAGTAAAACTAATCATCTATGCAAGTCACGACAAGTAACGTGTGTTTGAGCATCTCAATCAAACATACGCAAGAATGCATTCTGTAAACAGCAAATGCAGTTACTAAATTTATTTTGAGATATGCAAAGCTACGATGTAAAGTATTAATAAATTTAAATACGCAATAAAAAACACATTATCGTCTTGTACTATTGGTTCCATAGCAGAAATTTAATCAAGTTTTTGTATTTGATGGGTTCTTGTTTGTATTTAAATTTTGCATGAATTTTGTAATGGTTTGTAACATGTGGTACAGTACAGAGTGGAATACTAAAGGCTTGAGATGACATGGCCTCAAAATTTTCAAACCAACTTTTTTCCGCTGCATTATCTAAAGCGTTCCATTAATATTGTTTTTAGTTTTGAGGCGGATTTGATAAATTGTCAGTAAATCACTCATCAGCTGCATTCTGCATCCATTCAAAACACTAGTTTGTGTTCCTGCATCTTTAAAATCTTGGCCAGAACCCAATGCAGTTACAAGTCTCATAACTCACTCCAGTTGCATTTGCATAGGGGTTCATTTTTGAATAAGGTCCAGGAATTTCGGGAGATCATTACTCAAAGATGAAGGGTGTTTCAGGGCTGTCAATGGAAATGAAGTGTCCATGTAAAGAAAGCCCTTGATTAAAAACCCCACCTTGAAAAGTGTAAGTCTCTTTTTCCCATAAAAACTATTCTAAACCAAAAGCGTTTGTAACCAACTATCTCCATCACAATCGAAATCAACAAGATGGGATCATTAGATTTGAAACGTATGATTGACCTTTACTCTTGCCTGTCACATGCGGACGTTGTAAATCATCTACAACCAATGCATATGTAATTAAATTTTCACAAATTACAAGCCAATTCTGCGTTGAGCTGTATGTATTTTTATGTTTATTCGGTTTGGAAAACCCAGAAGTTTTGAATTTGTGAGTACTAGTTTTGAAATTGTTGGTTTTGATTCTGGGTATTATTCTGAGAATTCAAGAGAAAAACATTAAAGGGCTGAGAAGGAAGTGTGCTCATTTTATAACAGCATGATTCTAATAATATATACGCTCCATGATAGAATATATTTGTTTCAAAGTTGTAGTGCGCCTGTAGTCAAAACAGTATAAAATGGCAAGCAAATAATTGTTAAAATATTATAATAATAAAGTAATCTAACATAATAGAACAAAAATATAAGAATATTTGAATTAAGTTTACGTAATTTTTTTTTACATGAAACTATCAATATACGTTACAGTACAATTTAATTTTAAATTGATTGAATTAAGTAAAACTATTTTAAATATACTTACCCACACGGACTTGTGTTGGAAATACAGAACTCACTCGTAGGAACATTGAAGTAAACAAAACGAATCGAACAACTGTTGGGATTCTCAAGTTCTCCATTTTTGTTTGTAATGTTTACAAGTGTTTCTACAATATCAATTGTGTGTAAATATTTTCAGCTTGGGTGGTACTTATGTTTTACTAATGTTTATAAAATATGGCATGGGAGAGTTAGCAGTAAAATCAAAACAGTTCACTGCCAAGGGTAAATAATATTGAAGTAGTTTGCATAATATTTACTTTTGAATGAATTTTTATCCTGTGGATGCAAGTTGTGTGGGCGGAAGGAACGACTTTTAGGATCTTAAAATGTGAAAACAATTGCATGGAGAGGTACAATTACGTCAGACTCTGTAGGGTCCTTCCTCTCTTCTGAGATCATCTTCCAGCATTCTGGGGCTTAAGAAGTTTCTCAACAAAAAAGTTTCCTTTCCTCGAATTAAAATACAGGGCTAAGGCAAGTCCAAGTACTCTCCAGCAAAATCTTGAAGTATTTATGAGTTCAGTTTTACATGCTCTAGCAAAATTAAATGATAAATGTATTAAAGTAGCCCGGAAAGAAAGAAATGTTCTTAGTTTTTTATAAAGGTTGATTGATATACAGTGCTTTTGTAGCTTGTATTTTTATACAAAATTTTAAAGTTTGGAGTGAATCAAAAAATAAGAAAACGGATTTATGCAAAGCAGTGGAGAAACAAGACTTTTGCCTTTTCTGGACTGGCTACTCAGAGGAGGCATTCTTGAAAAAAACAAACAGTGGATTTGTTGTTATAGTACAAATAGATAGTAGCAAATAGTACAGAAACGATGCACAAAACTTATTTAGCTTTGTGCCATAAATTTTGCCTTTTGAAGATGAAATAGGTGTATTGATTATGTTAGACGATTGCATCAATTTTGAAAGTCAAAGTTGAGTATATCAGACTTGTACCTGACACCTGAACTAATATTTCCAAGTCTTTTACTTCGACTTGATTCAATTGAATAACTTCGTACGATTGAAAAATTAATTATTGTTAACATGTTGTTTACACTAGAATTAATGTTGGGTTTGGTCAGATATATGATGGAGAGTACGCAGAAAAAATCGTACATAACAAATAGCAATGTATGCACTTGATCATCTAAAACGGATATATGTTGTACTTTATTTTATAATATTTTAAACAGTTCAAAGTTAAGGGTAAATATGCTTTGTCATATTTTGTTTGTATCGATACTGTTATTGTGGTATTATTTATTTTATCTAGAAATCTTATTTTTTTTGTTATTTCTGCTCTTAACAATTTCAAAAAAAAAACAGCAAAAATTATTTCATCCTGCAAAAGCTTAACCTACAACCTTACGCTGCGGAAATAATATAGATTGATGTTGAACCAGAACCATTTATGTAATTTTTAATAAAGTTTGCAAATGCAAATGGCAAATTTTGAAACTTTCTGTTTGTTTACCTAGATGATACTAGACTTCAATTTTTGTACTACGTTGGATATTTTTCATGTGAGGTATTATTATGCACCATGTTAACTTTTAATTTGTTTTAAACTGCTATTGGCCCCAATAATGTACGATTCATCGGTATTCATGTTGAGCATGACTTTTCTAGCAAAATGCTATGAAATACTCATTCAAAGAAAAATGAAAGTTACTTTCAGGTATTGAACTAATCAAGCACGCACAACACAGTTTGCTTTTAAATATTGATTAAAGTAGACTTAAGCCTGTTTCATGTATCATGTTTAAATTTAAAAAAAAACGTCAAATATTCTATTTTAGTTTTATACTAACTCCTGACACTACGATGAAGGTTTCTGTCACACCCTATATTATAAATTTACTTGCAATATTTCTGCTTACATTCAATACACTTTAAAATATTAAATAAGTATTTGACCCTCACCACGATCACAAGTTCGTGTCATAAGGCAATGGAATTTACCCTTGAGTTTATCATGTTGAAGGGCAGTATCAATTGTAAGCCCACCTGCAGCTGTTTCAAACGTTTCCAGAAGTCACACATTAACTAAACAGAACAAAAATAAGCTTAAATGTTTGCTGTGATGTTACAGTTTACATAACTAACAAGTATAAAGTTACTGTAAAAATGGTATGTGAAAAACTTTTGAGTTTGTTTCTTCTTATTGCTGCAATGTCATGTGAACATATTACAAGAATTTCGAGAAACTTAGGAATAGAATTCAGCAATTGCAATATTTTGGTACTCGGAAAAAATAGTGATCACTTCAAGCTAAATTTTGGTAGCCATGAAGCAACACCTGTTATAATAAGTGTTATTACATCGACTAACTTCCCAAGAATGGCATCTCAGATTGACAAGGTTGGAATTTTTCAAAGTCAGATTTGCTATTTAATTATTATTCAGGCTTACCCTACTGCAGCTATTGCTAAATTGATTCAGAAGAATCTAAGCTGGATTACAATCTGCATAGCAAATGCGTACGGAAGGACTAAGCTCTTCTGCGGAGGCAGTAGTCTGTATTTGGTTTGGGTGTATAACAAAATAAGTATAGCGTCACCCATAATTGTGAACATCGGATCATTGTTTAAAGTTCAGTTTCATTTTGAAATAGAGGATTCAAGCTCCTCATTTATTTCTTTATTTTTAAGTGAACCCTGCAATGGAGCTGTAAACGTAAAAACGAACAATTTTATTGCACAAAAGCAATTATTGGACGATTTACATTTGCTAATAGTACAAAGTAACTGCTACAATCACGTACACTGCGGCTCGAATACATTTCAAATTGGATCAAAGCTAAATCCACAGTCGGAGTGTACATTTGTAATTGACGAAATTTTTGATTTTCAAAAAAATTTCAACATTGTCGACCACCGAGTGCATAACATTAGCAGGACTTATAGCAAAACACGATACTATATTTCCTATGTCTCCGTAACCTACGATTTTGTTTTCAGCAACAGAAGAACTCCGACACTAACTGGAAAAACAAACTTCTACTCGACTAGGGAAATGTATTTTAACTTTATTGCTTGCGACAGAAGAGGCTCGTTTCTATCCTTTAAAGTTTACATTCAGCCATTCGAAACAAACTTATGGGTTCATGGAATTTGGCTCTTGATAGTGCTCACAGTTTTTAGCAAAATTTGTTTTCTTCTGGCAAAAATTAGTTCTAGCATACTGTGGCATTTACTACAAATTCTATTTGAACAAGAAACTCACCTCTCATTTCCTAAACTAATGACGCGAACAGTATATTTTGTGACTACAATTACTTTCACTATTGGAATTGGAGTGTTATCTACATATTACCGTTCTATGGTAACAACGGAGCTTACATCGCCACTACCGACCAAGTTGGTTACCTCTGTTGACAGTGCCATAACACAAGGGTTTAAAATTCTTATTCCAATTGACACATTCACGTTGGCTACATTGTATGCACTTTTTCGCAATCGAAATGCATCATTTGTGGACAAAGTGGAGGTGATTCAGACTATTACAAGTGGTGGACATCTATTTATCACCGCACTCGTTAACAAAATTCAGTTTGACAAAAGCGTGTCAGCTGAAAATATAGTCAAATACCGCGTTTGGCTAAACGAACTTGTGCTAAAATTTGAGCAAGATTATGCGAAATTTGTTCTAAAGGACTTTGCAAGATGTAAGTCGAGAATATTTGTGGGAAATGTGCAAGAGCTGAATGCATTTTACGTCGAAGCAAGTAAAAGAATAACAATGAATCAAATATATTTTGGAAAAGCGAAGCTGTTTCACAGCAGTAATTGGTGGACTATTGGCGGAATGGATGGTGACAGAGACGGAAGTATACACAGACGATTTTGGTGTCTCATTCACTCTGGAATACTAACTCAGCTCTACTACAAAGCAAAATTTGACTTGCTTCCAAAAAAATCTATTCATGATTTAGTGTCGTACATCCCTCTAAATACTAACCTTTCCTTCTTCTCGATTTTTATAATATTTGGAATGTGCTGTGCAGTTTCGCTGTGTAGATTGGTGTTTGAACTGCACTTAGCTATACTCAATTACCTAATTCCAAAGGGTTTATGGATGCTAAAGCTTGTACTTTGTAAGCTAAGGCAACATAATTTATAAATACAGATTTATCTTTCCCTTCAGGTATGAAGCAGTTATTTGAACTTGTAAGCTTTCATATTAATTATCGGGTTTCATTATTGTGTATAACCGTTTCTATAGTACACTCCACAATTATAATAGAGTGGTCAAATGAATTTCTCCAAACTTTTAGAAACTTCAACGCCTCAAATTAAAAATTTTGATATTTATTTCACCTGTGGCTTTTAATTTCGACATAAATGATGACATCTGACTTCTCCTAGCTCGTGTATAATTATTTCTAATGTTTTATAATATCTTTAATTTTACAGTAGATTTGCAACATTTCAATTTCAAAATATAAATTACTGCTTTAGACCAGTAGACTGAATATCACAATTATATCGAATGATGTCTAACTTAATGTTTCCAGAGGTTCCATTCACCTGATTCAGCACTTCGATAGTACGTCTCATTTGAAATTGATTCTGAAGAGTTGGAGTGTAGTTCACTTGAACTTGCTTCATCTGTGTGGTATAGACCCTCGCTAGAATCTGAGTCCGAAAAACGATTGCTAGAATCATTTGATTTGTTGTTATGTCTTCCCCGCCAATTTGATTTAGAGGAAGGGGTTTCCGACTCATTTGAATCTGATTCAGCTGAGTTATGTCTTGGCCAAATAGAATTAGACCCATTCAAGTTTCTTCTTGATTCGTTCGAATTTGATTCATAAGAGTTTGACTCATCTGAATTTGATTCTGTTGAGTTATGTCTTGGCCACGTAGTATTGGAATTGGTTGAGTTTTGTCTTGGCCAGTATGAATTCGACCCATTTGAATTTCTTCTTGACTCGTTAGATTCACAGGAGGTTGATTCGCTTGAATCTGATTCTGTTGAATTATACTCATCCGCTCTTTCAGTAGAGTTGAGGTACGGTAACACGATCCACAACTGTCTGGCATCCGTCACATTGCAAGTGGTTTGAAACACTTTTGCCGCTGTTGCTGTAAGGCACATTTGACTCTTCGTACCAACTATCTGTATTGCCGTTGCCTAAAAGTTATAAATAGTATTGTACATTAATTGAGCTTATCGTTAAGCATGTTTAACCATTCTTAACTTACGTTTACACTCCTTGAACTCCAACCTTGATTCCCTGTAGGATTTGTCTTGCTCCAGCATTTCCAGTTAAGGATACTTGTTCCACTAGAAACATATCCGCCAGAGACGTCCAAGCAAAAACCGTTGGACACAAAAAATACAGCGTCGTTTTCAAGTTCCTAAATCATGTGAATGAATGTAATTTTTATATAACATTTCTTAACACTTCTGGCGTCTAATCATAAGTCTGAAATCTTAATAAGTATTGTATGTACAATCTGTGTTTCCACTTACACTCAACGTGTTTTCATTGGAGAGCAGAATTTGATTTAAATCCGATGCGTTACATGAAGTCAGCTTAAGATTGGAAAGTATGCCGTTAACAGATAAACATAGATTGTCGGTAGCGGAGTTCATCAGCATTTGCCCATATGGTACAATTTGTATGTCGGAGCATGTGCGAAACATTTGAGAGGCACCACCTAAAAAGTTAAAAAAAAACTTATGTTTAAGACACAAAAAAAAGCAGTTTCTTTTTTTGATTTTAATTCCTTACTTTACACTTACAACGTGGAAATGTGTAATAGTGTATTACAACAATTAAATGCGATAAAAAATATTAGTTTAAATAAGAAAACAACATTATATGACAATATTGTTTGCTATACAACCGATAATGATTCTTTTTTTCAAATTCAATGTTTGTGACTTTAATTAGCATGGTTATTTTACGCGGTTTTGTTATTTGAATTATATTATAATCTATATTATATTATAGCCAATGTATTGCAACAAATGGTGTCATCAAGGTAGTTAGTAGCTATTTAGATAAACCGCAAATAAGTTCATAAAAAATTCCAGCAAAAATCTTGTGAATGTCCAAATAAACGTCACCAGTTTGTATTAAATTTACAAGCGTACGTGTGGAAAAAATCAGATGAATGAATTGTGAATACTAAGCAGAATCATCAAAATCACCGTAACAACATAACTGTAAAATATACTTCGGGTTTGCCGACCCTTGCACACCTATTCCCTTCTACTCCAACTTAAAAACGACTTTTTTCAAAAGTCCCAATAATTTTACAAAACAATTGCTGGCTTCATCTTCCCCGTCCTCAACACCTCAGTTACGTACCAAAATATTGGTAACTAATTGATAGCCAACACAATTCTACAAATCAAATTTTGCCGACCCGATTAGTTTAATTTAGCTACTAATTCCAAATTACTGAACTAACCCAGGATACCTTTCTTCCACTGACTTTTACCATTATTTGAAAATTTTGCGTATAAACATGTGTAACCTTTAACTCGTGCTGATTATGGCTTATGCCGAATGTCAAATAAATGATTGATTGATTGTAAAATTATACTATATAAAATTATGAGCCTTACCAAGATAGGAGTACTGAAGTACACAGCGAGAGCATGTGACGTTAGCCGGGAGGCGGAGCATTACGTTTACATAAACGTTAGAATCACTGGTGTTAACCATGAGGCGGCGCGTGACGTTGTCTGTCGTAACGCTTACAGGAACAAAGCGCGGATCATCAGTTGACACTACTTCTACAAGATTTTCGTCAAAACAACTTTGGTTGTATGCCTCCCACTTTGTATCAGAACAAATTCGCCACTCTGCCTTTCCTCCATGAGCATTCCAGTATGCAATCTTGACTGGAATGATTTGTCCTTGGATGTAGGTGTCAACGACTTTCGATGGCCAATATTTGCCCTTGAATTCATGTGCCAATGAGTAATTATACACAACGACCTGTCCGAGCGTTTTGTTCCAGACTTGATCCCCGCACACGCCGCATCTCGTGGCAGTTATGCTTCCTTGTCGCCATCCAACCCCATCACCAGCTATAATAATGAAATGATTGTTTAAATAAAATTGATAAATATTTTTGCAAAAGGTAAAATTGAGACTGACTATCTTGTATGCTACGTTTGGAAAATTATAAACCAAATACATAAAAGTTTACTTACTTCACACACAACTAAGTAAATTTTTAGCAATACAAACTTACCAGTTCCGCAATTAAGACTTGCCACTGGACCTCGGCCATCTGGGCTAAGACATCCTGAATGACCGTATGCAATTTCAAAATAGCTTATTGTAGTAAAACAAACTATGGCAAAAAAGTAATGAGACATGTTATGAAAAATTGCGGAACTGTGTTCAATGAGTACTGAATGTTATTGCGGAGTGCGTCGCTTTTAAGCTAAATTTTGAAAGTGGTATACGTGCAAATCACGTCGTGTCACATATAGTTGACATAATTAAATCTACACAGTTTTCAATTTGCAACAACAAATTGCTAAAAGTTTAGGCCTTTCATTCTGCGACACATGCAGTGATTTTACGCTATGGGGAATTCCAGAACACTTTTACAAAATCCGCAAAATTTTTTACAAAAATAAAGTTTGACGCAAGTTGTTGTATAATGATTTTATTTTAGAAGTTAAAACCAAATGAATGAATTTTGCTGTTCCAGTTACAAAGGAATGTCGAAAAGTAGATGGTGTTGCGTAAGCATCACTTTAAAAACATAAGACAAGATCCTGCTTCTGCTTTTTTTTTATTTGTAAGGCAGCTATCCGGATTAAACCTACTACTAATAAGTAAACAAAAAAATTATAAGAATTAATAAAAAAAAGTATAACATTCTAAAGATTTATCTTTTATTGATCAAGATTTTTTTGTAAAATTGACAATAGACATATATATAGTCTAGTGAATCTTATTTTGCAGTTCCATTTACTGAGAAATTGTAAATTGTATTCACTTGATTTAAAATATTGTGTTTAGTCGACGCAAAATGTTTTTGTCAAATTGCCTTTATTTTTCATAAGTTTTATTATCGTATCCAATTAATGACCCTTTAAAATTCTAGGAGTGCTTTTCCCCGAAAAAATTATCAATTCTTTTTCATAAAATGCGAAAAGTTTCACAGAAATAAAGGTTAACAAATTATCGGTTTCTAAACTTTTTTTATGCTATTAAGCCTCAAACAACAACAAAGAACTTAAGTTTAAAGCGGCATATTACATTATTTATTATAAAAATTTAATCAACGCTAAGCCCAACATTAAGGCAGTACGACTAACCTGCCCTATTTGCACACGCACTATAAGGCACTTTTTGTATTATTTGATAGGATAAGTTAATAATAAAATACTTATTAACTATTATTGATCCACTTAAGTATATGTTAGCAAATTTTTATTTCATAAAAGAAATTGAAATAACTTTGCGACAAAAAATTTACAAAATGAAAGGTAACCTTAGTTTAGCGGATTATTTGTTTTAAAATAAGTTGTAAATAAATTCAAACTTATCAGACATCACATGGCTCAGACTTTCGGAAACGCCCTTGTTCTTGAACGGCAGCTGTAAGTAAAATAACGTAGTAAATAAGTAATTTAATTTCTGGATTCTGGATTTTTGTCAAAATTTCAACAAAATGGGTTTCCCCTTTGGCCATGGTTTATTTAAAGTTTTATTTGAGAGCACTATTTTTCATCACAATCATAAGCACTGTTGAGAACAATTACTTCTATTGGTGCAAAAATTATCCGCCTTTGTCAGTCAAACGTCATTGTTTTATTTTCAATTTTTCCTTGTAATGAGTAAACAAAGTTGATAAATACTTTTAAACGTTTTCTAACTTAAAACTAGAAATAAAAACTGCAAAACAAAAATACAAGATCTCAAGTTTTGACAAACAAGTAGGAATTCGATTAAAAATATAAATTCACTAAACAGAACAATTTACAGAACTTTTTTTTACTTTATTCTTAATGGCGTTTTAGAAATACTGCAAAAATTATAGTACAATAATTTTAACGCCTTGTACAAATACAGTGTTTCGAATGAAGCTCTAACTTAATTAAAGGATGATGCTACTCCAGAGCTGCATTTGGTTAACGTCTTGTCGGATCATTTTTACAAACTAACGCAAAGGTCCTTTTATTGAAGTTTGATTTGAAATAGTTATATTCCATTCAAGACCAATCAGTTGTCGATTGTTTTACCTTGAGTTTCACCAATATTTTAGGAAGTTCTTAGACTAATTCCCAGATAGCTTAAGCTGTAGCATCACAATGCAGTATGTCAACATTGTCCCAATAACCTGCAAGAATATAATTTAGTTATCTAATTTTTTGTAGCATGAATATTGATCAATAAATGACATTCGCTTAATAAAGTTCAAGATCTAATCAATTAAAATAAATAACTATATCGGTGTGTCTAAAACCACCAATGCATTATTACACATACATAATTACTTAATTGCAAATCAAAAGTATTACATTTTAATAAAAATTCAATGCCTTACTGACGGCAGCAATCCGGCGTTGATCTTAAACACGCCACAGGCAGTGAGATCCCATTTCCAAGTCCTTATTAGCTGAAGAAAACGATCTACCTGCAGTGTGTTTAAAAATTTTAACTTATTTTATCAAAATTTTTATGAATGACATTTTTCATTCTGTTAGTATATTTCTATGTTACTTTAAAATGTAACGAGACTTACGTTCTGAATTGTACATAGCGAGTACCCGCCTAGCGGATCCTTGATTGTGATTAGCAACAGGATGATTTCATTTTTGACATTATATATCTTAAACACATATTAACACAATGCATTTCCAATCAATTGTAATCGTTTTTTTCTACCTGTTCTTACCGTTGATTTCATTTGGTTTCCAAGATAAATGAGGACAAAAATAATCAAAGCATATTCAATACAGAAAGCTATGTTGTAGTTATATCCCTCGGCGGTAGTCATGGCATATAAACAGGTAACAATATTTAATGATGCATTGAATATTATTATACCTGCGTAACCTCCTCCAAATGCATTAAATTTCAAGTAGATTTCTCTTAACTCTGCAAAGTTATTGATAGTTTCCTGGAAATTTATCTTCTTAGGCTGGAATGCTGGTACCCTATAATTGATATGTTGATTTCCTTTGGAAATATCTTCCAACGTACTTGCGTCGTACATAATCTGCTCCACAATTTGTTTAGATATGTCTTCGAGTCTTGTAATTAAATTCCATCCACAGGACAAAACCGTGGAAATGGCGTAGGAACTGGAAAAAATTGAAGAAAGATCCCCAGTTGCTACCCAGTAAAGTACTAAAGTATCTATCCAATAGGCTCCAAATGTTTCCACGTCATACCAGAATCGATAGTACCAACAGCTAACCGTTAACTGTGCTATTAAGTGTACAGTCGAAATTACGTTACTTGTGCATAACGCCATGCGATGGGGGTGAGACACAATATTTCGGTGTTTACGTAAGTAGTTAAACACGTCAGTTACATAAAACCGACACCTGATACACAAGAGGCGCAAGCCGAAGTCAACCAGATAAAACAAAACACCAGTGTCGAGGTACGACAAAAATCTTGAGAAAGGAACCAGTGTGTACAGGGAAGGAGAGTGTGATATGAGGAATATACCAATTGCCAGATTGTATATCATCATGAACGTAGAATATGCGGTAGAAAGCTGGTGTAACGTGTAATTTTCTGATTTAATTGGGCACGCAACTGGACAAATTCCACCGATCCAACCAACCACCGAAAAACAGTGGAAATAGAGTGTATCCAACTTTAATAAAAACGTTTTCATGATTTCTACGGGATTGATTATTCTAATTCCATGAAATTTGTGACCAACGTGACAACTCCTGGCAAACTAAAAGTGTTCAGAGAATATTAAAAAACTGGCAATGTCTGACACACATAATAACGCATATAAATTGAGTAGTTAGATATAAGTGGTACTATATAACTTCCTAATAATAATAACAGGGTAAAATTCTCGACTTTCCTTTCTTCATTCTCTTCAAAGTATTCTTTTGTACAATCTACACTTACAAACGTGATGTTTATTTGATTGCATAATTAATCAATTTAATATTAACATCAAGTATACATTATATCATTTTATTGTCAAAATCAAAAATAATATTATTGATTGATATGCCATCGATGCCGCGAGTTGAAATCGTTTACTAAAATTGAGCTGGCATACCCTAGTCAACAAACAAATTACAATAATGTGACATATGACAACGCCACAAAGAAACTGCTAAATACAACAGAATACAAAGACAGCTTTCTCTGCTGAATTTTGAATGAATCTAAGAACAGTAATGCTATTGGCATTATTTCACATATTAGGCTATTATATATACATATAATAAATGTAAATAAATTATCCGAAAATTTGAATTATTGAATAGCTATCCTCTCAAATTCCCTTTGGCGATTTCTACTATTACTTTCATTCACTATAAGAGATATTGTTGTTGTAGTGGCTCAACTCAGATTACAGACGATGTGTACAGAGAATTTTTGACCAACAATATGTTTAAACTGCTGTGATGCACGCATCGTCGAGCGATAGCGACGAGCGTAACGGCAAAATTTCGTTTTAGAAGTAAATGAGAAAAAATCCGCAGAAAATTTCCCACTCTATTTTCTGGAGCTATTTTATATTTCCCATTAAAATTACCATAGGCAAGCTTCGAGTTTAAACAATCATTTTGCCGTAAATCGTGCATGCGCGTATCGTAGCAGCTAACTACATGACTCCAGCTAGTTAACTTTGTTGTAGGAACAAAGTCTAAATTGCCTTCAACTGATGGTTTGCTTTTAGTGTGCTTCCATTTCGTCCAACTTGTCAAAAACTTGTTTGCATCTTTCAATTTTATTTGGTTTTCCTAACAGTATATAGAAAACAAAGTCCAGTCTGTCATCCACGGCAAATTACTGGTGTATCGCTTTACCAAAAAATACTTTCGGCAAAAACAAAGTTATTTTTCAGAACATATTTACGCAATTTTGTTGCAAGTTGGGTCAGGTTCATTGTATTACACGTCGTTGGTTTGGTATGGCCACTTTGAAGGGATTATTGAAAACAAGTTTGTGCTTTTCGTTTCTGGCGCTGTATGGTACATAATTTGGACTGGATAAATTTACTGAGCATGTATCGTAACCTTTTTTGTATAACTTGCTTAAGCACATGCGCTAAAATGATTATCCAAGAAAGTACGGAAAACCACACGTTTTGAACAAATTTTCCAATAATTTTTTTTGGAATTGAGTTATGAAATTTTGAAAAATTTGAAATACTTTTTTGTATTTTACTATTATATAAAAGCAATGTTTTTAAAGCACCGTGCTTAGATATCTAAGTTTCCGGAAATGGAAGTTTACATATAATTTTTATAGCTAGATATGAGGAGACAAGTTGTTTGTAAGGCTATACAAACAGGAACACGCTTGCGCGCGAGATTCATTTCGAGCGCAAGTGTCTTTTTTCCTTTTCAGTGTCAATCGAGAAGTCGAAGAGGTAGTACCTCCAAAGAGAGTCTCTTGGTCGTACAAAGACTCCCCTGCTCCTTAACCAGTACCAGAGATGAGCATTGTTTTAAATTGAAACTTCTTTTTTTTTAAATAAACATGGGGCCAACCCTTTCCTAGGTCGGTTTGTTTCACTAGTAAGCAATATTTTTAAAGCAAACCAAGCCCATCCCAGGACAGGGACATGTTTATAATAAATTAATTTTTGGTTTATTCTGTCCTGCTTCTCCGATGTGCAAAAATTTATTTTGTAGCTTAGTTGAAGTATGCTGAGTTGAAGTCTGAAAGAACCGTTCCGGAAATGAGAAACCAAAAAGTTATGATTTAAAAAAAATTCCTTCTCAAGTCCCACTTACTAAGGTAGAAAACATACCCCAAAAAAAATAAAACTTAACTAAACCTTAAATCTAAAAACTGAAAATAAAAACATGAACCTAAACTTCAATCTATAAACTCAGACCGTAAAATTTGAAAAATTTTAACCAGAAGATTAAACGTTAAACTAAAAACCATATCTAACCTGACACATAATAACTAAAATTAAAGTTTAGCAAATACTAGCGGCTAGAACTGAGCATAATTGAGGTCAAAGTATGCATAACATATGAAAAGTACTATAAAGGTGAGGTCAGAATTATTTAAATTGTAAAACTTTAATGAGTTGCAGTCTTAATGGCCGGTTCCACCAACCCTGGTTAATCGACGATCAAATTCAATTGGAATTTTATTTCCGATTAACGGCTTTAATAGTGAAAGAGTTTGAAAATGAGCGGCGATTTCCTAAAAATAAATAAATAATTCCTAAATAATTTATAATTGAAAATTAAGATTCGATTTTAAGGTTTTCCACAATTTCAAATTTACTAAAAATGGACAGTTCAGATGACGAGCATGAGGTTCTTGACAACTTTTCGCAACAGTTCATTTGTTGACCTGGATTACCTTCATTCAAAAGCGCTTCTTAATATCAAAAACAACATTACGAAAAAAACCCTTTTGGGGGTTACCTATTGTTTTCGTAATTAATTAAGTTTCAACTTTACCTGTTTCGTATTTCAATTTGAAAAAGGTATTCTTTTCATTCAACGTTCAATTCATATCCGTTTGAAGCCTTTACATTACAGATGTTGTTGCACGCAGGCCTGTCCCAACACATGACAGCAAAATCTTCAAATAAAGAGAATTCAATTCTCTACGCTGTTACCACGTTTTATCCTACCTAATCATTTTTTGGTTTTTTGGTTTATTATAAAGTGGAGTTGACTTTTTGTTTGATCGTGCCACGCCTCCCCCCACTACACTTCCCCATGAGTATGAATTTTTTTGGATCAATATATCTGTATAGGAGTGGTTTATTTATATTATGACACGAACCGTATTAATATCTTGCTAATGTTACTGTAACCCACTTTCAATCAGAAACTCTGGCTTGTTCAAGACGCAAAACTTTCTGTGTTTACAAAAAAAACCTAAATCATTCGCTGAAAGTAAAAGTAAACGGCTAGGACGGAAACTTTTAAATTCAGAGGGGTTCAAAAGTGTTGGCAAATAGAAAGTGACGCTAATTCACTTTCTAATGTAAAAACAAGATTCACAGTTGTGCGCCGGCGACTGGTTCAAATGTAAACAGAGTATAAATTATCCATGAATACAATCAAATTGTTAGTTAGCTTACTCAACACAGGAGCTCTAAACGATTAGTTAGTTAACTGTGCAATTAATTAAGTCAATTACTCTTCCTCATTAACGATAAATTAATTGATATTTGGAAGTTACATTGATTAAATCAGAACAAAGGGAGGTTGATCCATCACGCACTTCTCGGCGGGAGAAGGTATTCGAGTGGGAGCCGAGAGGTGGGGATCAAATCCGTTTGTTATAGCCACTTTCTTTTTGCCATTACTTCTGAACCCCTCTGTATAATTCTATCGGTTACCTCGGTTATTCTAATATCGGTTACCCATTTTTTAGTGTAAGTAACGCTCCTAAATTGTCTTCAAATACTTTTCTAAGATCATTCCCAATCTTAGTGGTTTTTAATTGCAACGAACACAATTCTGTTAGAGAGTAGTTCCATATAGATGTATAGGTTACCTTAGGTTAATTAAGTACGTCACAAGTATTCAAAAACCACTTCTCTAACGTATTCCATAAAGAATAATTTTTGGAACAAAAATGGAGATTTTTTGCAATACTCTTTACGTTTTAGTAGGTTAGAAAAGAATAGTCTGGAAGAAATGGTCTGACTCAAAGATCATATGGGGAAACCTATGACCGAATACGAGTACCGAATATGACTATGACCTTCGACCGAATACTCTCTTTTGATAAAAAACTTCAAATTTTATAAAAATCGCAATGAAAATGATTTTAACATTTGACTTTACTACTAGTATGAGTACTGTCTGATCCATCGAATTCGGCGTAATAGGAAAAGTCTTTTCTCTACCACTTTATGTAATCATATTCATGGGATAGTCATTGGTCTGTGGTGTTGTGGACGAGTCGCTCGTTGCTTGGTTTCTTGGTCAAACCCTCATGTGGCGGGGGTTTGAGGCTCATTACCCGCATGACACTTTGAAACCACTCTTGGCTTGGTGACAGTACGGGGCGTTGGCATTCACTGATATTGGTCAGTTAGAGGTGTGCCGGGGGCTACAATCTGCTGACAATACAAAACCATTGAATCCTCATGGAGTAACCCCTTCTTTATGAATTGAGCATTTACTATACGCGAGTCTGAGGTATGGAAGATCAGGATTTCAATGACCTGAATGCCAAGAGACTAAAAATCGGACTTGAACTTTGAATAAATGTACTAACATGTCCAATTATTTTTATTGTCTTATAATTTGTTTAAGATTAATTTGGATTCGCAAAAATTGTAGTTTTAAATTTCAAATTAGTTCTGTTGAACCGTAAACATCTGCTAATTGTTTCAGAGGCTCGACACAACTGGTTCGGCACTTCGAGAGTCCAATTCATTTGAATTCGGTTCTTCCGAGTAAAAGGTATCGGTATCGAAATATTCTGTGGAGTTTGATTCCAAGGAGCGTCTTCTCGACTCATTGGAATTTGATTCATCCGAGTTTTGGCTTGGCAAGTTAGGATTTGGGTGGGTTGAGTTAGGTGTGGGATCATTTAAGTCTGAGCTATCCGTACTAGCATCATCCTTTGCTTCAGTGGAGTTGATAAAAGGCGTTACTATCCATACCTGCCTGAAATCCGTGGCATTGCATGTTGTTTGAAAGACTTTTGAAGTTGTGGCGGTAAGGCACATACTACTATTTGTACCAACTATCTGTATTGCGGTTGCCTAATACATGAAACTTAATATAGTATTAAACTATATGAGAACTATAATAATAATACAATAATAATACTATAATAAGAACTTTGCAAAATTTTGTAATCTTACGTTTATAATCCTCGAAGACCAACCTTGATTTCCAACAGGGCTTATCTTGCTCCAGCATTTATAGTTAAGTATACCTGTTCCACTATAAACGGATTTGCCGGTAACGTCCAGGCAAAAGCGGTTGGACGCAAAAAACACTGCGTTGTTGTCAAGTTCCTAAGTCATTTACATTTGAGTTTTTCTTAATACACACTTAATATACTTAGTATATATTTTCTTAATATACTAAACCTATTTATAAATATTAGCTATTTAATCGGTATTTCAACTTACACTCAACGTGTTGGCATTGGAGAGCATGATTTGATTTAGGTCTGATGCGTTACATGAAGCAAGTTTAAGGCTTGAAAATGTCCCATTAACGGATAAGCATTGCTTGTCTGTAGCTGAATTCATCAACATTTGTCCAAACGGTAGAATCTGTATGTCGGTGCAGGTGCGAAACATTTGGGAAGCAGCACCTACACAATTTAGAAAATATTTTAGGGTCAACTTTTATTTGTTTTCTCCTGTCATCTTACGTTACACTTATGGTGCAAAGCAAACTATATTTAATATTTAAATTGAGAATAGTGATTTTAAAAACAACACTGCTTCGTCATAGCAATGATAAAAATTGGTTCTATTTTTAAAATTTAATTATTGTCAGTTATTTTAGTAACCAAATTAATTAAGGCAAATTTATTTCCTGTTGTTCAAAATGTTATGGTATAAACCATATTTGATCTTTTGGAAAAAAAAAACGCTATACTATTTGCTGGCAGCTAGAACGCAAATAAGCCAATTTTCTGAACTACATTATTTGTACATCGTGATGCAGCACAACACAAATCTTACCGATATATGAATACTGAAGTACACAGCGAGAACATGTTAGGTTTGCTGGGAGGCGGAGCATTACTTGAACATAAAGGTTAGATTCACTTGTATTGACCATGAGACGCCGCGTAACGTTGTCCGAAGTTACGCTGACAGGAACAAAGCGAGGATCGTTAGTGGAAACTATTTCTACTAGATTTTCGTTGAAACAACTTTGGTTGTAGGCCTCCCACTTTGTATTGGAACAAATTCGCCACTCCGCCACTCCACCATGAGCATCCCAGTAGGCTATCCATACTTCGATGATTTGGCTTTGAATGTATGTGTCGACGACATTTTCTGGCCAGTATTTGCCCTTGTATTCATGCGCTAAGGAATAGTTATACACAACTACTTCCCCCAGCGTTTCGTTCCAGACCTGATCACCGCAGACGCCGCATCTCGTTCCAGTTATGTTTCCTTGTCGCCACCCAACCCCATCATGCGGGTCTGTTAAAAATTTAAATGGTTTGACAATTTTTTGTAGCTGAAAATATGAAATCGAAAATGAGTAAATAAAATTGATATTAGATGAAGTACAAGAAAAACTAAATTTAAGGCTCTATACTACTGAATTGTTTGTGTTTAACACAACTCATGAACTTGTTAAGGATATTTGATGAAAATAAATTAAAAAATTGTTCAATAAACCATAGTTAAGTAGTTGCTAGCAATACGAACTTACCGGTTCCGCAATTTAGACTTTCGACTGGACCTCGGCCATCTGGACTAAGACACCTGGAATGTCCGTTTGCGACTTCAAAGTAGAATATGCTGGGGAAAAATATTGCGGCAAAAAAGAAATCAGACATGTTGTGAAAGTTTATTGAATTGTTTTGAATGACTGGTGAACAGTGTATCGGAGTATGTCGCTTTTAAGCTAAAATTTTCATCAACTGGTGTACGTGTAAATGACGCGTTTTTCAAAACGACTTTATAACTTCGTTTTAAAAATAGTTAAAAATAAAATTTACATGGTTTTTAATTTGCCAACAACAAGTTGATAAGCTGAGGCCCTTCATTTTGAGAAATTGTGTGATTATGTGAGAATTACAAAACGCTATTACGAAAAGCGTTTCGCTCAAAATAACTTACCAAGCGTTACCAAACCGTTAAGAGAAAAACCAAAAACAATTTTAGCAATTTGTACACAATTCAGTAAAAACATTGTGACGCAAATAGTGGTATAACGTTTTGATTTTAGAATTTAAAAAAAGATGTATGGGTTCCACTTCTCAACGGTAAGTTAATAAATTTAACGACAAGGTACAATACAAAGGACTACTACATCTGTGTTCTTCCTTTACCTAAAATCAATATACGCTTTTAGTTTAACTAACAATTTGAAACTATAATTTTAGCTGCTTTACACTTATTTACATGGCAATTATCCGCACTAAGCCTACTACTAAGAAGATGAAGCTTGCTGTTAGTCAAACATTGGTTTCTTTTCAAGTAACAGGCACAATAATTTACTTTTTTTTTTAGTTAAAAATGTCTTTCAGTCGTTTAATAGTGAGTGGATAATTGGGGGTGTGTGGTACCATCAAGGCAAAAATAATGTATAATCTGAAATAACACAAAATTAAGGTATTAAAATATTGTCGCGGAACATCGGTAACGTAAGGATGGGGGCCTTCAAAGGCAAATGAGGTGGCGATGTAGCTCAATCGGTAGAGGGAGGGTATAGGGCAAGGTATAAATAGTCTTTTATTTGTACAACAACGATGAATTGGACACAAGTTATTGACATGGTCGACTAGACTAAAGTAAAGTAACAGGGTGGTGAACTGCCGTGGGCCATGACCATTGCCCATGGGCCGGATGTCTGGTAAAAACCAGGATGGACCTAGACTAACTATAACACTCCAATTCATAGGCAGTGCAATGGACAAGGTCGAACAACCCAATAAAGTGTGTTGAGTACATTTGGCATTCTGCTCACCCTGAATGAAATGCTGCGTCGATTTACTCGACGCAGTAGTAAATTTCAATTATAGCTGGGTCATTAAATGGTCAAAATCCACTACCGCTAATTTGGAATTGACATTCAGTGTTGTCTAGCACGCAGGAAGAATCCAAATGTTTTACTTTAATTTTACAATTAGAATTTGTGTTGTGTGCAATAAGCGAACTCAATAATTTAAAGTGTTTTTAATTGAACACTGTGGCGCGGAACACTGCGCAAGCTAAGAGAGCATTATTGACATTTTCCCCTCACCATCATTTCGAACATGTGCACATTTTTCCTAGCTTTATGCGTGTTCAAATTTTGCAACTTAAAAAAACGTCTAAATAGATCTAGGAAGTATTCAGTGCGCTGCTCAAAAGGACCTCTTTATTAGTACATCTTTATTATAATTTCTTTTGCACTTTTGTTCTTGGAAATTATTTTCACCGTTATTTTTTTCTGATTGTCTATTTTTACTTGATTTTACACAACATGTAATTCAATCAATTGTTCATTTGACATTCGGCGTAGTATAAATAATATAATTTGTACCGTAAAAACAACATTCGTCGACATTTCGAAAAACTCTGCTTTAATGTAATCTCTCTCTCTCTCTCAGTTCTAAATGCCCTGAAGCAAATTTTCTGCTGTTTTTTTTACTGTTTTTGTACTTACTTGTTTTTTTTTCTTTTAAGTTTGTCTCCAGGGTCTCCACTTTACAAATGTTTGCAACATTGTCATAAATCTTATTAAATAAAGGGGGATTAAGACAATGGTTAAATTATTCGGTTTTATTTTATTCTTCCACGGCAAAATTTTAGTGCGACCCTGTCTGACGCCGGTCAGTTTTGTCTGAGAATTATGAAAGTCTAATAGCAACAGTGATATTGTTTGACAGCAATTATTGCAGTCATTAATTTTTTTTTAATTGCAGGCCTGTAGCCTATGGAGAGGGGTTCAAGTAGACTTAATTGCATGTTTACAGGAGGACAAGTAAATAATACAAGCAGTAAATAACATATTAGTTAGAAATTAGAAACCTTTTAGTTGCAATTTTTTGTAATAAAACCAATCAATTTTTGTGTTTTCCTTTTCTAAACCTGATTTTGAAGCCTGCCTCGTTTAAAATCTAAAAAGTTATGTATACAAGAAGATACCTCATCTTCGCTAACTAAGCCCATTTTTTCAAACAGATACATTTTTATGGCCTCCTTAATTTTGCTGGATGTTGAATTCTTCTCCTTGTCATTGTCATCTTTCATTTGCTCCTTATAAATTGCACTTCCGAAGCCAAATGATGTAGGTTGAATTGTCTCCTCACAGTTTGCGTTCTTGTCTTCACTGTTAGAAAATGAAGCAGCATCAAAATTTGGTTCTGTAAAAGATGAGCCGCTGGTATTGGTGTCAACGAGAGTTTCCGCATGTTTTTGAGATGACGCGATAAGATTTTTTTTGCGGTGCCTTTTCTTCTTCTTGTGACGTGGTAGGCTAGAAGATTCTGAAACAAAAACTTCTTCTGAGAAAGAGTCTGTTGACACTTGTGTGACTTGAGATGAATGAAAGTCTTGATATAAATTTGGACTTTGAGCTGGCAGCGGAAGAGATTCTGATCCAATTTCCAAATGCACTTCTTTTGGTTCCATCAGTTGGGACATCACACCTTTCTCCACGGCTGCATTTTGAAAGCTGATAACTGGTGAATTCTCTCCAAGTGTCTTAAATAATGATGATGATTTTTGTCTGCGCGCCACACGATCCTCGTAACAAAGGTCATCAGTAATGCCAATATTTTTCCCACGAAGTTTGTAGCAACTCCGAAAAATTGTAGCTTTTTGAAACAAATTTCCCACTATTAAAATAAAAATATGGCGATGCTGGAGGTATTTCATACGCCGAATTTCAACTTCTATATTTAAATTCTTTTTGAACCATTCTGAAATTAAATTTGCGTCAACTAATTCACGAATTGGAAATCCATGCACTGCGACATTTAATTTTGGGTCAGTCACAATTCTTTTGAATGCTTTGTCCAATTCAACTTTTTTTAGAATCAGTTTCTCAAGTAAAATGTCTTCACTAGTAACATCTTGTAAACTGGTGATAAGGTGGTCAATACAGAAAATACTAATTTCCATTGTGTTTAGTATGTTTGAAATGAGGTTGTGCTAAACCTGATAACAATATCTCTGTGCAATCTGTTGACTAGAGACTTGTGACACGTCCTTCCTCTTTCAATGCTAGACTCGAACCTTGCAGTAATGAATCGATTTACTATTAAATTAAATTAGTAGACTGGTCACTATATAAAATATAGGAGTTAATATTATAGGAGTAAAATTTTCGAGAAACGTTCAAGTTCATATCCGGACTCAAATTTTTTTCCCACATGGAGCGGCACTGGGCCATCTTCTGCTTGCTGCTTGTATTAATCTTATAAAGTGAACGTTTCAATCTACCATATCCTCTACACGACGATGACTTGGTTTTTTACGCGTAAGTATCAGACCCCTCAATTTACAGTTAACGGACGTTAACTGTTTAACGGACGTTAGGGGTGTTTTAAAATACTATCCCATCAAAGCAATCTCTATACTGCCCAACTTGTTTGTCTTTCTAGCGTTTGACTACGGTCTAGGTATGTGGAGAATCCAATCGGTTTTGGAGGTTTCGAAACTCCAGAATAGTGTGAACCACTTGTTAATGCACTTTTAAGAGCCAACTACCAACCGTAATCTCAGGCGCACTTTCACCAGCGGCAACAATATTCATAATACGCGAACTTCTCCGCTTTTAAAAGAAATTTGAATTCCAACTCTCTTCTGCGTTACCTCAACATGCTGTCCATCCTGGAACGTATAGAGTGTCAACGTTTAAATAATACATTCCAATGCCTTAAATTACCCTTTAATGGAGTTAGTAAGTTCAAAGAACTTTCTCCCAACACTAGGAATGTAAGGGCTTAGTTGTCCAGTGATTAAGCTCTCAATACATTTCCTCAGACAACATGAGATTGAGACCCAGTTTCTCTATGCAGAAGAAAATCGTCGACGTTGCCGGTCCCAATCACCGCAAGGTATAGTAGTGTATTAGTCTAGATTATTAGCATGAATTAGCGAAAATTTGAAATATCAGAAACCTTTCAACCCATGCGAAAATGCAATTTTGTACGAGAAATGGCGAATGACGCAATCATTATTCTACTGTGAGACAAATGCGTGACGAATATCGTAACGTGGTCAATTGTATACGAAATAAATTCGCTGATTAATTCTTTTCTTTGAATTTTAAGATTATTAACGAACAATCCACAATTAAGAGCATGGGAACCAGATTATTAACAAATTAGAAGCATTTTTTATTCCAAACTCCAGTGTGACATACATACGTCAAAGATTGGCTTAATATATTAAATTATACGGGAACATTTGCTTCGTAATTTCATTTTTGTTTGTGTTATTTGGGTTTTTTCTACTAAGCAATTTTTGTTGTGCTAGGGTATTCTTAATTAATCTGATCAGTATTGAACACTTCCACGCTATCTTGTCTGTACAACAGAATTTAAAAGTCTTTATATTAATAAAATATAAACTTCTAAGTAAAATATAAAAACTAATCATATTTTTGTTCCCAAAAAAAGTGAGGTATTGAACCAAAATTGGCGAGAGTGTGGGCCAACTAGGCAATAGCTAGGGCTAGATGTCAAACAAAACGCCACCCTTTTTTATCCTTCTTCAGTCACGTTCTTTCAACTACAACAACGCACTAACTAGAAAATGGTCTCAAGTGTTTGAGTTTTTTTAAATCAAAACTTGGCCATTGTAATACACGAAAAATATGGTAGCCGCCGCAGTCTAGTGGTTAGTGCATCGCCCTATTCACAGTGCACTCGTGGGTTCGAATTCCACGACCGCCTTTGCTTTCATGTGTGTGGTTTTCCCACTGGGTTTCTCCACACAACTTTGGCCCAAATTGGCATGAGGACATCGGGCATAGGGCTCCTCCGCCCCTTAGTGGGTGGCTAGAGCGCGCCTTCGAGCCCCATAGGCCACCGCTGGGGGTTGTAGCAAATCATGAAAACAAATAATCTGCTTGGTTGAGGAAGCCTTTTATTTGCGTGCACCAGTTCTGTTCTTTAGTGTTGTCTCCAAACAAAGCTCTCCTCATGTTTTTGTAGGCGGCTTGGGACAGTGATAAATGATTACCAAACCTGAGGAGAAGCCTACATCATTGCTGGTAGTGCTGTACGCTTTTCCCCAAATATTAAATTATACTTTAAGACATCAGTAAAAGATTGATACATAGATCACAACATCTATACTAATGAGTCCTTCCCAAACACATCCCTACCCTTCCTTTTTTGTTCACTATCCGCTCTGCGACAAAGTCAAGTAACGTGCCTCTTCCTTATCCTACATCGATAAAAACTGTACTGTAAAAAGTATTCAAGAATCGCCTCCACACGGAAATTGAATGACGTTTCGAGTAATTAAATTAGCATAACAAATACTACAATAGGCTGTGGCGATAACGCCAAACAGTGACGCAGAGCATAAAGGTGAGTTGTTGAGGTCTCTGGAGTAAGAGGCCCTGGCC